>VDFB02291422.1:0-58202 GCA_007258455.2 Sequoia sempervirens
CAACTAAAACAATGGGAGGCAGGTTAATTAGAAATGAGCCCATGGTTCATGATGTATTACTGTAGGATGCACCTTACCAGGTCGAGTTTAGAAACTACAGATGGTTAGATTATTTCCTGAAGCTGAATGATTATAATGAAGGTGTTGCATTGGAATTTTCCCATACATTGTTTGAAGGAAATTCCACGATAAAAGGGTTGGAGGTAATAGATATTGAAGAGAGGATTGCAGAAGTTACAGGGTTGCCTACCGACGGTGAACATTACCCTGCTACTAGAGATGCGAGGTCAACTAGGGCTGAATTTACAAAACCTAGTGACCCTCCATTGAATGTGGACAAGCAAGGTGCGAAGAGAAGCTCTCTTCCTGAGCTGTGGAAGCAATTAGTTGTTTATGTTGTGAAGTACATTACCTGTGAAGGTCGGCAGTTGAATCTACATTCTGTGCACTTTAAACTCCTGAATCATATGAGGCATGGGAGAAGAATGAACGTGCCAAATGTGTTATCTCACCTTCTTTCAATCATGGTGACCGAGACTCAAAAAGGTAGGGATAATTCCGTTTCCCACCATTGTCTAATCAAATTATTAATAGAGAAGTCTCTGCATGATGTGTCTGATATAACTTGGGAAGAATTTTTAAATATTGATCAATTTAGACCAGAGCATTTGAGACCTAGGGTTTTTCCTCAACCTCGTAGGGCTAATAGGAGAGTGAGTTTTGTTGAAGCCACTCCTAGAACCTCAACTTCTAGCGCAGGCCCTAGTGTAAACCCTCCTGCAGCTAAACAAACCATAGAGATTAGTTTTTCTGAGGTAGAACATTCAAACAAAGAAAGTTCCTCTTCATATTTTGATGATGATGTCCCTCTTGGAATCCTAATTCGAACTAGGGCACAAAAGAAAGTGGCAAAAATGAGGAAGGGAAAAGCTAAAAAGAAAATGACAGAAAATAAAGTGCCAAGCTCTAAGAAATGGAAGGTTGACACTGTTCTTCCTGCAGCCAAAGAGAAACATGGGAGCCTTCCTAGAAAAACAAGACCAATTGGACAAGCCATTGATATGTCTCTGCAGGAAAGCCTTGGGACTATAGAAACATCATGGGAGGACACAAAAGTCCCAATGGGGTAGGTGAACGTTGAGGAAAAGGACATATTTGAGGAAGTGGCACATATAAGATTGGCAGAGCTTGCTGCCATTCACATAACAAGTTGAAAGTCAAGAGTATTGGAAGAATCAAGAGCTCTTGCAGCAAGAGTAAGAGCAAGAGCAAGAGTTCCTGCAGCAAGAGCAAGAGCCAGAGCAAGAGCCCCTGCAGCTAGAGTTGGGAGAACAATTAGTACCCTTGCAGCCGGAATTGACTGAACAATCAGAATCTTTGTAGCTGGGGCCACATGAAGATCAAGCATCAGTGCTAGGAATTTTTTTGGTAGGAATACATAAGCTCTCTAATTTTTCGATGCACATGGTAGCAATGAACTTATGGAATGAGATGCAAAGGAGGGAAGAGGAATGGAAAGAGGAGAAACATAGGTTGAAGAAGGAAATTCAAGAGAAAGATGAAGAGATTGAATATAAGAATGCATAAATTACTGCTTTAAAGGAAAAGGTGGACAATATAGCAGCCTTAGTACCTCAAATATTAGAGTGCAAGACTCCTCCAAGGGTCCATGCTCTATATTTTAAGGAGAAGAATCTTTCTTTTAAACTTGCAAGGATTGTTTCAGGTTTGAATCTTTCCATTGAGACTCCTCTTGAATTTTTCCAGGGTTATCAGATTGCTCCTCTTGAAATGAAAAATTTGTTATGTGAATTCTATTTGCATAATTATGTTATGTCCAAAGATCATGATTGGAATCCATTGTTATATGTTGGGGATCTCCAATTAAGGGCATTCATGTCTTGGATACAAAATGAAATTAGTTGGGGACAACAATTCAGGACTTATAGGCAAATAGAATCCAACACTCCCCTATGGGCTGAATCTAGGAACCTAGAAGACATTTTCAGGGAATGGCACAGATTCCTATACCGACCAAGCTATAGCAGTAGGATCCTGCCTGAGAGAGAAGTAGTTTACAAAGAATATGAGAAGGTAGCAAAAACCACAGGGGAATCTGTAACAGGATATTTGGCACAGAGGTGGAATAGTCCAACTGATGAATTGAAACAAGTTGAGCCTCACTCTCTGCAGAACTATGATGCAACATGCAAAAGAGTTGATAGATATATATACAAATTGGAAGGTGGAAGGGACAATTTTGGCTTCCATTAACTTTTCAGCCACCTATCTTATTATGGCATGTGCCAAATTTCATGTATTACTAGTATGATATAGTTGTAGAGAGACAAATATGGAACAGGTTGGACAACAAGCGAGGGTTCTATTGGGACCCTAATTCATACACTTCAAGAATTGATGTAGGATAGCTGACAGTTGCAAATTTTAGGGCATTAACTAAGCAAAAGAACAACGCTTCCTCTGCTGGAGGACCAACAAAACCTTAGGTTGGGGGGAGTGATGAGTCCAATTTATGGCTCAATTTTGATAGAATTTATTATCCCTTTGTCATTGTTGTCCTAGAATTTGATACTTGGATGTTGACCTTTTTATGATATATCCCTTTGTCATTGTTGTCCTAGAATTTGATACTTGGATGTTGACCTTTTTATGATATTTCCTCAAAACCATAGACATTGGGCATGAGTTTATTTTTTTAAACCTTTAAATGACATTGACATGCTATATGAACTATCTATGTTAATTTTACATGTGGATTAATGAATGCCACTTTAAGATAGTTACAAATGTGCAATTGTTGTGCTTACTAATATTGTTATGCAGATATAATTAGAGCCTACAAAATTGAGGAAGATTCTTCCAGTTGGTCATTTTCAATCAAGGTCAACAAGGTGATCATTCAAAGGTTAATGGAAGGAAGACTCTCAATGGAGGGAGATTCCTAGTTTAAATTGAAGAATTGTAACCGCCTTGTAAATGGTCTTAATTGTTTGTTGAGCGAATATAGGAGTTACTATTGTGCTAGATCTGCGTTAAGGCCAACATGCTTGACCAAATTCCACACATGCATAACCTCCTCTCTACTTTTTATGCTTTCCTTAAAGTGGCGTCTTCCTAATCTATTGGAGTTGATCACCTTGCTAGGTAGTTAGTAGTTTTTCTTCCTATAAATAAGACTCGAATGCTCCTTCTTAGAAGGTTGATTAATTTGATGTTGTACTTGCATTCCTAGTTTTTTGATAATATAGTTACGTTGTTTAATTGTACTCATGCTTTCCAATGAATAAAATGAAGTTATACGTTCATGCATCTGAGTTTACATTTGTCTTAAGGGATACTCATCCAATGGGGTCCACTTGGTGAGCATTCCATCCTTTAGTTTAGTTAATACTTTATGTTCAACAATTAATTAATAATCTGACACTGTTTGTTCTTGTAGCCACTAGAATTCCATTATGTGACTGTTCCTGCAGCTAAAGTAGACAGAGTAGTTTCCTGTTTGTTTGCTCAGATTTTCATTTGTGTCATATATTTCAACTTAGTATAGTTGTTGGTTGATGTTCAACACTTATATTACTTCTTTCCAAGCAATTTACTTTCAACATTATGTCTTTCTTAGTTGTAGGATGAATATGGCTAATATGGATTCCTAGTGCACATACTGTGCTGACCCATTTCAAGTCTACATCGCTGGGTTGACAAGTTAAATAAACCTTCATGATGATTGAGATAGCTATTTAGATTAGATTTCCAATCTCTAAATCATAGCTTTAAGGGCTTAATTGTTAAATCATTGTAGGAGGCCAACAATCATGATGACAGTTCTTCAGAGAATCAAAATCCTTCGTATCATGATGAGGAGTCTTCTTCCTCCACTTTAGATGATGATAGTGATCACGAGGATGCACACAATTCATCTTTAGAGGATGATGATTCTCCTCCTTCTCTAGTTGTAGGGCCTCTTTGGGCTCATCAAACATTGCAATTAGCAAGTGATTGTGTAGGGGATCCTTTAGATCATAGGAGAACAAGATCACAGTTTTAGGATGCTCCACATGTCTTCCTTGCCTCAACTTCTAATCCATAGATTTTTTGAGAAGCTTCTCGTGTCCCGAGTGGGATGTAGTGATGCAGGAAGAGTTCAGTTCCTTGGAGAGGAACCACACTTGGGATCTTTTCCCACTTCCTAAGGGAAGTAAACTTGTTTGATGCAAGTGGGTCTATAAAAAAAATATAGTAGATGGGTCGGTTGATAAGCATAAGGCTCGCTTGGTTCCCAAAAGATTCTCCCAAGTTCCAGGGATTGACTACTTTGAGACTTTTGCACCAGTCACCAAAATGAATTGCATTTGAATTGTCCTTGCTATAGTTGCAACACATAGATGGGATGTTCATCAGATGGATGTGAAGAGTGCTTTTCTTCACAATAATCTTTAGGAGGAAATATATATGGAGCAACCACAGGGGTTCGTTTAGGATCCTTCACTTGTGTGTCATCTTCGAAAGTCTCCCTATGGCCTCAAACAGGCCCCTCGGGCTTGGTATGCTAAGATAGACTCCTTCCTTCTAACAGTGGGGTTCACTGGATGCCATTCTAATCCTAATGTCTACATATTGCAGCAGGATGATACTCACATCTTCCTAGTTCTCTACATTGATGACTTGTTGATCATAGGAAGTCACTCATCCACCATTAAGGTAGTGAAAACCGCCCTTCATGATCAGTTTTTGATGTCTAACTTAGGCTTGTTGCACTACTTCTTGGGGATTGAGATCAATTTATCTTCTTTAGGTATCACTCTTGCACAATATAAGTACACACTTGATATGCTCCAGAGGTTTCACATGGCTAATTGTAAGCTTGCACTGATCCCATTCTTGTCAGGGGTCAAACTTGAGGCTAAGTGTTCTCCACCCTTGGTTGATGGCACTTTGTATTGACAAATTGGTAGTCTCATCTATTTGACTCATATGGGACCCAAAATTTCATATGCAATAGGCATGGTCTCTCGATTCATGCAGGAGCCACATGAGCTACACTGGAAAGCAGTTAAGTAGATTCTTTACTACTATTGCTCTTTCATCTATAGAGGTTGAGTATCGAGGAGTGATTAATTCTACTACTAAGGCCATCTAAATTCAAAAAATTCTCACTGAGTTTGGCATTCCCTGCCAGAAGTCCACAATCATCTATGGTGACAACCAAAGTGCAATTCAGATCTCTTGCAATCCAATCCATCATCAATGGACCAAGCACATCAAGATCCATTTGCACTACATTTGAGAGTTGATTCATTCATAGATCATTAATCTCACGTACTATTTCACATCAGATCAGACTACATACATCTTCACCAAACCCTTCACTGAGAGCAAGTTCCTTCATTTACGAGCTTTACTTGGGGTGTAGTTGGTGTCCTCTTTGGGGGGGCGACTTAGTCCTTCTCTTCTTCTCTCTATATTCTAGGGGGTGTTCTTTCTCTGTTTATGGGGGGGTTATTCTTTGGGCCTGAGGAATTTGATATGTACATGGGTATCTGACCTGGCCTCATTTTTTAGGACTCATAATCTTTTACATCCTCCTAAGCTATGCTTAAGGTGGGTGTTGGTGTAGGTTTTTATTTTCCTAATGGGTTAATTTATTTTTCCTTAGTCCTAGGTTTTTCTTACACTTTTATTAAGCTTGTTTAGGATAATAAAGTGAGTTTATTACTAGGATATAAGTTATGTGTTGTCCCCTTCCTTAAAGGGTGGAACACTTTCCACTTTTGGTGGTTAATTCCTATTGGTTTGATTTTCCACCTCCATCATCTCCTTAGTTCTATATAAACTCACTACCTAGCTTGTATTTTCATCTTTGTGTTTATTGATTTAGCTTGGAAGCTCTTAATGCAATTCTATCATATCGAAATTGCATAATCTCTCAAAGTCTTGATTTGCATTCTTTATGTTTTTCTAGTTTATGTAACTTTATTTTTCTCTTAAAAAGTTTCGTGGGTTATTCAATCTATTTCAGGTTTCTAGCATTCTTTGCTTCTCCCTTTCTCCTTCCACACTCCTTAGCATGCACTTCCCCTCCTTGGACTTCCAACGCAACTGTCTATTTGTATCCTTTATTATCTTATTTTATTTTTCTTTTGTTTCCTTTTTGTTGTGTCATCTTGCCTCTCTATCTCCCTTGTGTACAAGTACACCTATCGTTCCTTTTCCTTTCAACTTCTCACACAACCATTTTGATTTGGGATATTGAAATCTTTATCCTTGAATGTCTTTTTTTTGTAACTTTTCAACACTCCCATGTGTTTGGGCATAATGAAACAATAAATAAATGCATTGGCGTTTTATACAAGAACTTATTTATTAAAAATCATTTAAATAAATCAATATTTCAGATAATCTTTGAACTCTCAACTAAATACTTGTAGCAATGACAAAATAACAAAATAATTTTTCGACAATCTACACGTTGTCGAACTGAAACTAAAAATCAACACAAAACTAAAAGAAACCAAAATGAAATTGTTTTTGGGTGATGCCGATTTCTTGTGCACTCAGATGCTCCTGCATCAACTCTACAACTATTTTGTCTTTGCTCGTAAAGTACCTTTTGTCTTATATGAAGCAATTGTACCTATATTTTGTTTGGTCATGTGAACAAGTTGTCAAATCAAATTGCGACATTTGTTTAAGGCTCTAAGCTTGTTTGCTCCCTTGTTTCTATAAAAGGGAATTCCAAGCCATTTTTGAGGATCCAAGAAGATTGTAATTAGGTAAGTTTATTTTAGAGAGGTTGTCTTGTTTTAGGTTTTAGGAAAAAAATGAATGCAAATGTAATTTCTCTATATATCAATATACAAATTTAGAAGATACAAATATTTTGAAAGATGATTCAATGACAATTGTCTTCAATGTATATTTTATCTCTCTTATGAATAAAAAATGATAAAGGATCTTTGAGTTCATCTTTGTAGTATTATGCAATGAATGTTTCTTTTATGGCTTCTATTAAAGTAATAGACTAATTTGCTATAATTGAAATGCTGAGAGTCTTAAACTATTCAAGGATTGCTAAGAAGAATTGAAGTTGAATCTCAGTATAAGATATATTATTGCAAGGTAGCAATAATGAACTTCTATTGAGTTTATATCTTAGATTGTTGTTCAAAGAGCATTTGTAGGATCTTTTGACTTTGTTACCCATACGAGTTTAAGGCACCAATTTGAGCAAATAAGCTAGTTTTAGGTCTATGGCCATTAACAATTGAATAATCTTAATACATTTCTAAGTTATAGTAATTATTTGATGTTCTCATGATTAGCAATTAAAGTTTCACAAGGATTTAGCTTGTTATTGTATAAAACTCCACAAATCCTTGTCTGAATATGTGAGAATTTATCTATTATTTCAATATCTATTGTGAACCATTGACATTTTTCTAAATACTGTTTAAAGGTATACCCGTCTAGGTTTTGTAGAGCCTGGAGTGCAAAAGGATTGTTGAAAATCCTTGTTCATTGATCAACTCCCCATAATTATTGAGTATTAGAAGTGACTGTTCTTTAGAGAATTATGGACATCATATGGAACAACCAACATATACCTCTTGGAATACTCCCCTGGGTTTAGTTGAACTTAAATTGTATGAGAGACTACCCACTCTCATCAATTGGCCTTTAACTCTCCTCAATTTGTTGATGAACCACTATTTTATCTTATCGATGACAAATCTCTAACATTGAAAATAAGAAGAAATTCTAAGGGTGTGAAGCAACAATTTTGAGAACTAACATCTTCCATTTCGAATTTTGAAACATTCAAAATTCAATACTATGATAAGATTTTTTTCTTCCTCAAACATAAAATATTATATTTATTTTCAATTTTTAATTATTTTAATATTCTAATAATTAATACCCACAAATGTTAATTGTCTCTTATTAGATTAGGTAGATTAAAACTATGGAAAATGGGAGTTCAAAACAAAAAACACTAACCCCCAAAAGTCACATGGACATTACCTACCGTGCCAAGTTTTCATGGGAATCTGTCACTGTTCATAGTAATTTGTTATTTTGTTATCTCCAACCTTTCGACATTTTATATTCCATTTCGTTTTATCTGTACTCTTTTATTCAAGTCCCCAAAAAAGCCTTTGTATTTTCAATCTTCGAAAAGGAAAACCCCCGATTTGCAGTTCTTAATTCGCAGTAATGGCCGGTAAGTGATTTTGTCATCTATGTTTTTTTGAAACTGATGCAAAAGTCCTCTATTTTAAACACGTCAAATCAGCTTAATTTCATCTACATCTTACAGTTTTATCATTCGTATTGAAGCGATCAGCTCAAAATCAATGTTGCGTTTAAATTCTCGCCTTTCAGACATTGAAAATGACAGTTTAAACTGCTATTTTCATACAATATAGCTGTGTTTTCTATATACAGTCTGTTTTCTTACGTATTACGATGTAAAAATGTATAAAATATAATAAATGGTCGTGCAGTATATCGGATAGATAATACAGTATAATGTGGATCGTGGTTATAGATTGATTTTATATCGCAAGTTTTGTGGTAAAAATATATGTTGAATATTCGATCGATATTTACTATACAGATTCATGGTTTTTCAAAAAAATAATTTAATTGTATTTGGAAACTTTTGAGTCGAAAGCATTACATTTTCTTTGTTATAGTTATGGTATACGTAGCTAAATTTTTTCCCAACGAAGGCCATTTCAATTAAAATCTGTACGAAGAATGCCCCTATTATGAGATTATTAATTTCTTTAATTTGCATAACTGGGAATCTCCAGTCCCAGGCGGATTGCGGACACAGATTAGAGCTCCTTTCTCCGGTACAGAACAGACATGGGTTTTAGGTGGCTTTATTATGGATGTATTATCACCTTTACTTTCGAGAGCTTGATCTGGTAGTTCTCTGGTGGGAATGTGAACCTGGGTCTTCGTCCGGGTAATTGGTTCGCCTTACCACTTACTCACCCCTACCGGGTTTGGGAATTCATTATGTTAAAATTAATAAAGTTATGCGATTTGCAGGTAATTTCCCACACACGAACAAGTTGCAGCTAAATAAATTATGAGATCAATATTTTAAAAATAAATTAAATTTTAGAAAGTTGCAGCTAATTTTCTCGAACAAGTGTTATTTTACATGAAATCTCTGTTGATAATGCAGTGACCATGAGATATTTATTTTTTTCCATAAATTTGATTTGTAAATTCGCTTTGCACTGTAAAGTTCAGCGTAGTTGCAATTGAAACACCCAAGGGGTGTTTCTTTGTTAGTAAAGAGACCCAGGACTTGCCTGGCCTTGCCCATTGGGTATGTTCCACCCAAAGATGGATGTAGCATTTTACCCAATTTCAACACTCAACACGTCTCTTGGGGATTTGACTGTGGGACTCCAACTATTTATTGCTTTAGCTTATTCCATTTGACACGGTATGAGACATTGTATGTTAAAGTAGATTTTAGTGTTTTGCATGGATTGATACAGCTGATTAGTTAGATTGAGTTGTTGCAATATTATGAATGTAATCACATGGCGGGATATGAATTCTGCCAGGCTAATGGTTTTGATATCGAGTTTGTCAGACAGTGTTTGTATCTGGCATTATTACTTTAGCTGCTAATGCAGATTCATACATTGAACTTCGTGAGATAGACAAATCATAAAATATATCATACATACAAGAGCTAAAACAGTAACAACACCGTAGTCATAGTGCTATTTGCTGGTGGTGGAACCCTCCCAAGCTTGATTACATTCTCTGGGAAAATGAGCAGAATCAACTCTTTGCCAAGTTGTAGTTGAGCTTCCGTATGAGTTGGTTGGCTATGCTTCACCGGCATCAAACTGCATTTAGTAACCTGTATTCCAGATTGCCTTTATATATATAGTTTTTGATAATAAACTTGGTTGGGATCTGGGAACCATAAAATCAAAGGGATTAATCCCTGGATGCTGGTGGCCACCAACCACTAGGTCTTCTGTCAACTGTCTATACAGAAGACCGATCAGATATTGACCCATAATAACCAGTAACTGCTATATTCCATTAATATTATGCATATGCATTCGGTACAGTCCATATAAACTCAGCCAGACCAGCCTTAGATACCATACCTGCCAATACCCCTAAACCCTATGGTTTTAAACTGCCACCACCCCAAAAAAAGGACACATGATATCATCTGGGGCCATGGAAAATTACACAAGTGTCAGTTCCCCATCCTGCACGTTTTTCTTACATTTATCACAAGACACAACATTACCAGTAGGGGAGACTTCAAGAACATCATCCGCATCATCTTCATCACAGCAATCCAAAAAGGTCGGAATGGTGTTAATAGGAAGGTTAACTTTCACACTTTATCAATTTACTCAGCTGCCTGCTGCAGACACATTTGTTGCCTATTTGTTGCATGAAGGTGATCCGATAGACAATTGAAGTAGATTTCTGACTGATGAACTACATCTTCAATGTTGTCATGAAGAAGAAAGGACCCCATAGCATTTGAAAGCATAAATGCACAGCTCAGTGTGTGGGCTACATAAAAACCGTTTATCCGTGCCTGCGTATGACCAGGATCCAATAGAAGGTTAGCCATGGCAGACCAAATACGAACACTAGGAGCACCATCCATGGTTTTCGCCAACTCCCAAATGCAGACCACTGAATGCTGCAGCTCAGGGCTCTTAATTTCCTCTTTCACAAATGCCATGAAATCCACTATCATCTCCTCACTAGACACCCTACTCTTCTGCTACTTTCCCCTCATTACAGGCATGGGGTCTTTCCCCTTCAAACACTCAATCTTTCTAGCCTTCCCTAATCTGCCACCAGTTGAAGATGCCATCAATCTTTTAGAATAAATGACATCACAGCGCCCTTGAAATCCTGTCCTACTCAATACAACAAACCCTCTGCTGCCATACTCTATATGGAATTAATGTGGCTACTCTAAAATGATGATCTTTGCCCTATCAATCAGATTGCTACCATCCCTTAAACCAATAAAAACTCAGCCATGCCAACCCGTTATCAGGTCAGATTACCTTTATATTGAGGATATGTATTATGATATTTAATAATGTAATTCTTTAAAAAAACAACAACTAGAGAACATAGAAGGGGTTCTATTGGGGTTCCCACCCTTGAAAATACTGAACATACATTCTTAAGATAATACTTGCCAGAGCAGCAAGACTTATACAAAATAAAAGCACCATACTATGACATACTACGCCGATAAAAACAATAATTAAGATCAATACACAGACCCAACCAACACCGATGAACACATAACATCAAAACTCTAACCATAAACCAGCAGAATGGACAAAAAGACACAGATCCATCCACCCTGCCTTATACAACACCCCGACGCTCATTGTTACATCCCGATATTATAGCTACTATTGTATAGGGCAATTGAATATAATGTGTGAATCTTGATGATGAATAAAACATGGTTGATCTCGTTATTAAATGAATGAGTCCTGTTTAAATGATGGTTTCATTTGATTGTTTCTTCTAAATGATTTAGTTTTGATTAAATGTTGCATACAATTATAGAATAATGTTATTCTAACTTGTGAGATGTTTTTACCTTGTTATGAGCATATGACTGCCGGTGCCATGTCATGATATGCAGGTACGAAGACTGTACCTCCGGACAGAGGAGAGACATCATTCGGGGAGGAACTTGGTCGGGTAAACAGTAACGATTACCAAAATGAGCATACACACACGTTCTATAGATTGAGTAAGCCAAGTCTGTTTGTCGAGATAACGGTAAGTCATCCATAGGCTTTAGGAGTCTAGTTTACTTCTTTGTGCTTGAGAGATGATTGTTTGTTTATCAGACTTACAGTATTATGTTCATAACGTGAATGGGTCTAAGCGAATAGGTTAAGTAGGTGTGTATATACATGTTTACAGTATACTGAGATATATACAAGTATATATATTGAAAGTATGTGGACCAACTGGCAAAATATATATTTGGCAATAAATATATATATGTATACATATTTATATTTGTTAAATATAAATATATTTATATATAAGTAGTTATATATTAAAAATTATATATAATATTATTATAGTTGTATTAAAATATAAATGTATATTAAATACTTGCGTATTTAAATATTTATATGTTTAATATTTAAAAGAACTATAATAATATTTATATAATAAAATATATATAATGAGATTATATATTTTACTAAGAGTAAATAAATATAAAAATATATTGCCAAGAGTAATTTGGGGAAATTAAATATTACCTTGGGTAATTCTGGAATTGAATTTAACACCTTGGTAAAATTATAAAACAATTTATTTTACTTTGCATAGTAAAAGTCTTTAATTAAAACTTTATTAATGAATTTAGAAATATTTGGTTTTGATTTAAAATATGAAATCGATACATGACTTGGAGTCAAAATTAATATTTTGTTTTTGAACTATGGAAATCGAAATTTTGAGAGAGTTAAGTATTTCAAACATAAAAATTCTTCATTGAGTTAAATCGAAACATTTGTGAGGAAAAATACGTTTTTAAAAAGAGTCAATCCCGTGGAAATGAAAGAAACGTTTTAATCAGGAAAAATCGCGTGAAAAGCCACGCACAGGAAATAAACGCGTTTGAAACGCACAGCCAGAGAATGAATCGATGAATAATGGCCAACGCTATTTTTAGGGCATCAAAAATGGCGAACGTGGAAGTATGTATCAGGCTCGACCCTTACCAGAATGTATCTTTCATTTCAAATTTACCTAAATTCTGGAAAACGCCTTGTGCTGTCAAAATCCGCCATATAAATTGACTTATTCTTCTTTTGCTGGCTCTAAGAAGGTCGAATCACCTGCAAATTGATGACTTAGGGCTAAGGAATCCGCCAAATGTCCTTTTGACTGTTTCTAGGCACTTGTTGTCAATTTACATGCCTTCAAAAAGGGAAAACAGTTGCAATTCGGGCCTATATAATGACGCCCTTTCACTCTTCTCAACTCACCTCTTGCTAAAAACGAGTTTCACAACATTTTGAGAGCTCCCATTTCAATTCATTTAAGTTGCTGTGTATTCTCTATTTGCTGCATTTCCTGTATGCTGAGTGAAATAAGTTCAGTGAGCTTTTACCAGTTTAATTACTGTGTTAAGTCTTCTTTTTAAGATTTGAGTGGAGTGAAGCCATAGACGAATTAATCTTTAATTAGAGGAGTGAAAAATTGTGAGGATTGTTTTAATAGCCATTTAATTTGGAAATCTGGAAGTTGCTGAAGAAGACTCGGGGAGAGCTGTGTTGGAGCTTTAAAATCAGGCAAGAGTCTTCCTATTATACAACTTTTGTTAAAGTGTTGTTTATATTTTGCGTCTTGTGTTCATTGTTTTCAATTAGCTTAATAGGAAAGAACCAATTCGATGAATAAAGCAATGCATTAAAGGAGAAAATGTGTAAAGAATTCAATGATTATGATAAATTGTGAAAAAGGGATTATTTGGGTTAAGAGTTTAAGGATTAGATTATTTATCTTGCATTAAGAAGAAATAATAGAAAAAGGTAAAAGGGAAGGATTTACTTGCATTTTAAATGGGTATTGCGTGATGTGTATGATCTCTATATATGGAGAATACGTAGTTGTATTTATTATCTACTAGGAACGAAATGATGACAGAACCAAGTGAAGTCTTTTAGCTTAAGTTATTAGGATAACTGAGACAAGTTTAGTACTCCTAGGATAAAGAATTCCTAGTTAGGAGGAATTGATACAAGACTCTTGAATACTGTTTTCATTTCTAGTAGGTTCGTATGATTGTAGGATGTCTGGGAAGACGGATTCACCCATTGAAGGACAAACCTATGCGTAGAGTAAGGAAGCCTTAAGTCAAATCGGCCCTGAGTAGTGTTTATGATAGATGACCTTCATTCGAAGAACTGAATGAGAATACTTTGGCCAAAGTAGTGAAAGGTACAACATCCACCTAGATGTGAGATAGTTGAGACTACACTGTCAGTTCATTGTGATCCGAGTACTAGATCGAGATTGTGAAATAGCAAGGTTCTAGTTGAGTAGGACACAGCACTATGCTCAGTTGGTAATCGTTAAAGGATACCCTACCAATCTCTTCTTCGAAGGGAGGGCCGTTCATTGCAAAATGATCGTGCGGGGGACCGCATTATAAGTCCGTGGTTGGCGGAAAAGCGCCCGAGTGATGTTTCTCCTCCACAGCGAACGGCCGATGTACCAAGATTTGAAAGGACGGATTCCTGGACCTTCTTACTTCTATTTGTGCAAAAGCTTACGAGCTATGTATGTAACTGTATTCCTTTTAACTCTGATTTATATTTGCAATGAAAATGAAATTCATGAGGAAACATATTGTAACTTGTACATGTTTATCAATAAAGAAAGGAAGAAATTTATTGTAATATCTTTGTTATATGTTACTTTTACATGTTTAAAGTGAAAATGGGAAAGTTTTTAATTTACGCGGAATTGGGTCGTAACATGTGGTATCAGAGCTACCAGGTTCTGCACTGAAACCTATGAGCTCATTGCGCAACAATGCGTAAACCTTATCAAAAGATAACGGTTGCAAAGTTCTTGTGCCACAACGGCAAGAGAAAAGAACTTGGAGAAGCGAAAAGGAAAAATGAGATCCTTAGTAACTTGTGTAAATTGGAACGATTTAAGAGTTAAACCCAAAAGGAACTCCTAAACCAACAAATGTCACCTAGAATTGCGGAAATATATGCAATTAGGTTAGGCAGAAAGGTTAGAATGAATAACCAGGTTATACCTTTATCCAACGAAATAGTTATATGACTCCAAGGAATGAGAAGGAATGTGACAACTTTTAATAGTTGTAGACTATAGTTATAAAGAGTCAAAAACTTTTGGATTCCGTATAGAACAGCTTTGAGTCTATGAGAATTTGAGAATGAAACAAGAGAATTAATGTCAAGTTAAGACATCGGAACGACAACGGAAATTGTCGGATGAGAAACCACTATAACCTAGAAAAAGATAGAGTAAGAAGCTGCACGGAATGTGGCAAGGTAATGTCCAGTATACCAGAAAATGAAGATCGGAAATCATCATTGGTAGAACATACATACTCTCTTTAGATTCTAGAGGAAAATGATAGAACACGAAACAGATCATTCTGATTATGTTAGTAGAACTAACATAATGTTCTAAGTGGATAAACTCATCAAGAAATCAACGTTTTGGAAAACTTGACTTACAAGATTTTGATTTATGAACAAGTAGTTGCTTAGAATCCTGAAAAGGGTATTTCAGTTTAGCAAACAAACCATGATTATACTTGAAATGTTCAATTGAGCGAATATGCAAAGTATTATAGTCAATAAGCGAAAGTGGTAAACCAAAACTTGAATGAAAATCTTGTGAATGTATGCTTATATGTTTTCCGAAGGATAGCTAAAAGTATAATTAGCCTAACTTGTATGAAACGTTCAGGTTAAAGTGAACTTTTAAATCATGGTGAAAGTGTATGAGAGGACGAGAAATATTCCTGGAACAAGTCGTGAAGAGGAACAAGAACCAACAGGAATAGAAGCAAAGCTGGAACAGATTCTGGCGAGATTGTCCAACCTTGAAAAGGCAAAAGCAGTCGAGATACCTGTCACCAATAATGAAGAGGAAAGTTCTTCGCATGGAGAAGGCATTAATCACAACCACGAGAAGGAGAAATCTCCAACTCCGTCTATTGAGAAGAAGAAGAAACAAGTGTCCACTGAGTTAACAAAGGATATGAAGAAGGTATACCCTCCAAAATTTGATGGAAGTGCAGGAGGTGACGAAGCTGAAGTGTGGTTAGTACAAATGGAAAAGTACTTTGACATAAGAAATTATGACGAAGTTACTAAAGCAGCTTGGGGTGCTTATCAATTAGCAGGAGAAGCCTCCAACTGGTGGATAAACAAGAAACTGGAACTGGATATTAATTCCTGGAAGCTGACCTGGGAAGAGTTTGTTGAAATTTTCCGTAAGCGTTGGTTGCCACAACTCTATTATGACCAAAAACTTTCTGATTTCCAAGAATTGAGGCAAGGGACCATGTCAGTCAACGAGTACTGGGAGAAGTTTACTCGGCTTCTTCGATATGTTCCTATCTATCATAAAGATCAACGATTCCGGATCAGGAAATTCATCTTGGGACTGAACAGAAATATTGGAGGTGAAGTCGATATGCATGGTCCGACTACAATGGATCTTGTGTATGAAAAATCCATTAAGCGGGAACAGAAGCTTAAGGCAGACTCCAATCAGTATGAAGGAGAAGAACAAAAGAAGGAAACTGAAGTCCCCGAAAAGATTGCCCCCAAGAAGGAAGAATTTGCGCAAGATGTAGCAAGGAAAAAGGGGAAGAGATCTCGCTTCAATGAGAAAGAATTCAGAAAAGACTGGAAAAGAGACAACTCCAGGCATAATGACAATAGAAAAGCCAGTGAAGGTGATAATAAGACTTGGGAAACCATGGAGAAAAGAGGACCAAAAGCAGGATGCTTTATTTGTAGGGGTAATCATTATGCAAATGAATGCCCCAATAAAACTTTTGGTACCCAGCATGGCAATTCACTGCCTACTCAAAAGGCCATGTTTCAGCACAGGAAGAACACTGCCATGAGTGATGGACAAGTTGATGTCCAGATTACGCCAATTAAACATTCTTGAAGCTTTCAAGAGTGTAGAATAAATGTAGAGTCATGTTTTTATGCTTTTTGAATAATACCTTAGTTCATCGGGGACGATGATTCCTAAGGGGGGAAGTATGTTACATCCCGATATTATAGCTACTATTGTATAGGGCAATTGAATATAATGTGTGAATCTTGATGATGAATAAAACATGGTTGATCTCGTTATTAAATGAATGAGTCCTGTTTAAATGATGGTTTCATTTGATTGTTTCTTCTAAATGATTTAGTTTTGATTAAATGTTGCATACAATTATAGAATAATGTTATTCTAACTTGTGAGATGTTTTTACCTTGTTATGAGCATATGACTGCCGGTGCCATGTCATGATATGCAGGTACGAAGACTGTACCTCCGGACAGAGGAGAGACATCATTCGGGGAGGAACTTGGTCGGGTAAACAGTAACGATTACCAAAATGAGCATACACACACGTTCTATAGATTGAGTAAGCCAAGTCTGTTTGTCGAGATAACGGTAAGTCATCCATAGGCTTTAGGAGTCTAGTTTACTTCTTTGTGCTTGAGAGATGATTGTTTGTTTATCAGACTTACAGTATTATGTTCATAACGTGAATGGGTCTAAGCGAATAGGTTAAGTAGGTGTGTATATACATGTTTACAGTATACTGAGATATATACAAGTATATATATTGAAAGTATGTGGACCAACTGGCAAAATATATATTTGGCAATAAATATATATATGTATACATATTTATATTTGTTAAATATAAATATATTTATATATAAGTAGTTATATATTAAAAATTATATATAATATTATTATAGTTGTATTAAAATATAAATGTATATTAAATACTTGCGTATTTAAATATTTATATGTTTAATATTTAAAAGAACTATAATAATATTTATATAATAAAATATATATAATGAGATTATATATTTTACTAAGAGTAAATAAATATAAAAATATATTGCCAAGAGTAATTTGGGGAAATTAAATATTACCTTGGGTAATTCTGGAATTGAATTTAACACCTTGGTAAAATTATAAAACAATTTATTTTACTTTGCATAGTAAAAGTCTTTAATTAAAACTTTATTAATGAATTTAGAAATATTTGGTTTTGATTTAAAATATGAAATCGATACATGACTTGGAGTCAAAATTAATATTTTGTTTTTGAACTATGGAAATCGAAATTTTGAGAGAGTTAAGTATTTCAAACATAAAAATTCTTCATTGAGTTAAATCGAAACATTTGTGAGGAAAAATACGTTTTTAAAAAGAGTCAATCCCGTGGAAATGAAAGAAACGTTTTAATCAGGAAAAATCGCGTGAAAAGCCACGCATAGGAAATAAACGCGTTTGAAACGCACAGCCAGAGAATGAATCGATGAATAATGGCCAACGCTATTTTTAGGGCATCAAAAATGGCGAACGTGGAAGTATGTATCAGGCTCGACCCTTACCAGAATGTATCTTTCATTTCAAATTTACCTAAATTCTGGAAAACGCCTTGTGCTGTCAAAATCCGCCATATAAATTGACTTATTCTTCTTTTGCTGGCTCTAAGAAGGTCGAATCACCTGCAAATTGATGACTTAGGGCTAAGGAATCCGCCAAATGTCCTTTTGACTGTTTCTAGGCACTTGTTGTCAATTTACATGCCTTCAAAAAGGGAAAACAGTTGCAATTCGGGCCTATATAATGACGCCCTTTCACTCTTCTCAACTCACCTCTTGCTAAAAACGAGTTTCACAACATTTTGAGAGCTCCCATTTCAATTCATTTAAGTTGCTGTGAATTCTCTATTTGCTGCATTTCCTGTATGCTGAGTGAAATAAGTTCAGTGAGCTTTTACCAGTTTAATTACTGTGTTAAGTCTTCTTTTTAAGATTTGAGTGGAGTGAAGCCATAGACGAATTAATCTTTAATTAGAGGAGTAAAAATTGTGAGGATTGTTTTAATAGCCATTTAATTTGGAAATCTGGAAGTTGCTGAAGAAGACTCGGGGAGAGCTGTGTTGGAGCTTTAAAATCAGGCAAGAGTCTTCCTATTATACAACTTTTGTTAAAGTGTTGTTTATATTTTGTGTCTTGTGTTCATTGTTTTCAATTAGCTTAATAGGAAAGAACCAATTCGACGAATAAAGCAATGCATTAAAGGAGAAAATGTGTAAAGAATTCAATGATTATGATAAATTGTGAAAAAGGGATTATTTGGGTTAAGAGTTTTAAGGATTAGATTATTTATCTTGCATTAAGAAGAAATAATAGAAAAAGGTAAAAGGGAAGGATTTACTTGCATTTTAAATGGGTATTGCGTGATGTGTATGATCTCTATATATGGAGAATACGTAGTTGTACTTATTATCTACTAGGAACGAAATGATGACAGAACCAAGTGAAGTCTTTTAGCTTAAGTTATTAGGATAACTGAGACAAGTTTAGTACTCCTAGGATAAAGAATTCCTAGTTAGGAGGAATTGATACAAGACTCTTGAATACTGTTTTCATTTCTAGTAGGTTCGTATGATTGTAGGATGTCTGGGTTGACGGATTCACCCATTGAAGGACAAACCTATGCGTAGAGTAAGGAAGCCTTAAGTCAAATCGGCCCTGAGTAGTGTTTATGATAGATGACCTTCATTCGAAGAACTGAATGAGAATACTTTGGCCAAAGTAGTGAAAGGTACAACATCCACCTAGATGTGAGATAGTTGAGACTACACTGTCAGTTCATTGTGATCCGAGTACTAGATCGAGATTGTGAAATAGCAAGGTTCTAGTTGAGTAGGACACAGCACTATGCTCAGTTGGTAATCGTTAAAGGATACCCTACCAATCTCTTCTTCGAAGGGAGGGCCGTTCATTGCAAAATGATCGTGCGGGGGACCGCATTATAAGTCCGTGGTTGGCGGAAAAGCGCCCGAAAGTGATGTTTCTCCTCCACACAATGGCCGATGTACCAAGATTTGAAAGGACGGACTCCTGGACCTTCTTACTTCTATTTGTGCAAAAGCTTACGAGCTATGTATGTAACTGTATTCCTTTTAACTCTGATTTATATTTGCAATGAAAATGAAATTCATGAGGAAACATATTGTAACTTGTACATGTTTATCAATAAAGAAAGGAAGAAATTTATTGTAATATCTTTGTTATATGTTACTTTTACATGTTTAAAGTGAAAATGGGAAAGTTTTTAATTTACGCAGAATTGGGTCGTAACACTCATGGCTGGCATCATCAACAACCTCTTCCACCGGGTTCGCCACCCCAAAAGCCTTTTTCCCCTGGTGTATCCCTACCAATTAGGGGAAACACACACCATAGTATAATTCCCATTGATGACAAGCCCAATGTAAAGTTGCTAGTGCTGCTGTCTACTACTTGTAAGCAGTCATAATAATTCTTTTTCCCGTTTCTTTTCCTTCTAGATCTACCTTCCTTATATACCTTATAGATTTGCACCGTTACCATCATCAACAACCTCTTCCACTGGGTTTGCCACCCCAAAAGCCTTTTTCCCCTGGTGTATCCCTACCAACGAGGGGAAACACACACCATAGTATAATTCCCATTGATGACAAGCCCAATGTAAAGTTGCTAGTGCTGCTGTCTACTACTTGTAAGCAGTCATAATAATTCTTTTTCCCGTTTCTTTTCCTTCTGGATCTACCTTCCTTATATACCTTATCTTGCTCAAGGGACACAACTCCTCATATGTTGGTTGACCATTCTTAACAACTTAATCTTTATTTAATGCCAGTTTGGTGTAATATTAATTATCTTTATTGATTTCTTTTGAAACATAGGCTGCAGACATTTAGGAATAAAACAGGACATTACATAATACTTTACCAACATTGCTATGGAAAGCATGGAGAACACCAACCTTACGATGAAGAACTTCAAGTTCCTCCTTCTTGCAATGCTTAGGAACCAAAGAGGATATTGAGACTGCAACCTCTGTATTTGCCACATTCTTACCCTTCTTTGTCTCTGCACTACCTTCCCCTTCAACCAAAGCCATTGCCCCAAACTGGTTTGGGAGGAATAGCTTCAATAACCAAAGCCTAATCTTCACGTCTTCAACAAAATAGCTAGGTTGGTCATAAAACTTCATGGATTCCCACCTTTGGCCTATTGCTAGCTTCCAAGCCCTTGACACCTAGAATGCTTTTGATGAAACCTACTACAACTTTGGAATCTCAGGAGAAAATAATCTTAAACCTCATGTCAAAATTAAGACCACACACCTTGCTCTCCTTACCTTTTCCTGAGCTGCCCATTCTCACCATCCTACATACGACAAAGAAACCACCTTCGAGAGACATACAATGCTACAGAAATTTCTCCAACCACCTCCGCCAATCTTGGCCTTCCTCTCTTGCATATATCTCAACTTAACAACACATTCCCAAATGCATGATAGCACGACAATTAATGGCTAATGCCACTATACTCAAGCCAAACAAACATCACCCACGAATCAGCCAATCTACTATGGCTGTCACTCCTAAGAAATAACACTTCACCTCAAGTGGTTCCTTCCGCATGCTTTACCTCTAGTCTAGACATTAAGTGGACAACTCTTAACAAGGAATGTTGTCTCCTAATTAGAACTTATCATTATATAGGCCATACTTAGGCCTTCTGCATAAAACTTTTGTTACAATCTCAAAGAGGTTTATTATGTAAATGCTGTTCTAGATCAGACCATGAAGTTTGTATATGACTATATATAGCTATAATTGACTCTTGATCAACTCCCATATTTGCAAGCTAGTTTGGTGCAGAGTTAAGCTGAAGCTTACAATGAAGAAAATTGATAGTTTCAAATTTATCCTTTAACTCTAATACTTCTTCTACTTACATTGTTCAACCTCCAATTTGCACTGCCATCTTTAATAATGGCATTAATAACCACCTGAGAGTCACCTTCAATTATTAAGTGCTTTCAATTCCGTGAGAGTGCATCACTCAAACCCCGGCTAGCAATGCTTCCGGTTGGCTTTGTTATTTATCTTTATGCCAAGGAAAAGAGAACCACCATAAACCAAGTTTCCTTTAGAGTACCTTATTAGAAAATCCCCTCTTGCTACACCTGGGTTCCCTTTGGAGGCACCATTAAAATTAAGTTTAAGATGGTGATCAGTGGGAGGCACCCAATGCTCTGTATTTTCTTTTTTCCTCCTAATCCTATAGTTGCACCATTTTTCTTGTGTATCCCTTGAATGGAGGTAGCAGCAATTAACCCCCACTTATGCAATATTGAAACCTCATAGTCAGAATTGTGGTTTTGACCTTTTGAATGAGAGGAGATGCATACTCTTTTAAAGAAATGTAGATCTGGTTTGAGCGGTGATCTATTGAAGTATCCTTTTCTTTGAATATCCCCGAGCTACATTCAAGCAGTATCTCCCAAAGAGTCCACGTGAGGACTATATTCCATAGGCTTTGCAAATTGATTGAACCATGAGGCTACTTGCAGATTAACAATCTGGCTGAGTTTGGGATCACCTAGGAAAGTCCCAACATATTTAGCATTTTGTACCATATGGTTGAGGAGGAAGAGCAGCCAAGAAGTGATCCACTGTTTCCTCTTCCATACTGCACAAGAACACCTAGAAGGCCTGAAGAACCCTCTCTTCGACAAATTATCATATGTTAATTTTTTTTTTAGTGTTGCCAGCTAAACAAAGGCATTACACCTAGAAGGGGCATCTATACCAGATAACTAAGTTACTGGGTTCTTGATTTGAAGCCCCCGTGCTCGCTTTGGGAGCGCCCGCGGGAGCACCCCAAACACCCGAAGTGCTCCTTGGACCCTCCTAGGTGCTCCCGAGCATTCCCAGGTGCTCTCATAGGTACTAGCGCCTTGTGAGTGCCAAAAAATAATAAAAAAACACTTAAAAAAATGCAAAAAGTGATTTTGAAGATAAAATAATGAAAATGGTGTGCACCATGGAGGTTTGTGTGGTGTCAAAGGCCTTAATTTGGGCTTGGTGGCAAGGGCTCTGCTCCTCGACCCTATCTTGTATCATGACAGGGAACGTGCCAAGGGTGTTGCCCCCAAATACCCATGAGTGGCACTGCCACTTGACCTTGTTGGGGGTGTTGCCCCCAAACCCCCATGAGGGGCGTTGCCTCTTGACCCTATTGGGGGCATTGCCCCCAAACCCCCATGAGAGGTGCTAACCCTCAACCCCATTGGGGTCTCCACTCCCAACCCCCACTAGTTATTGGGATCTATTGTCACATAAGAAACTTGATTACAATGAGGGGGTCTAGGAATGGAGACCAAAATTGACAACTTAGATAATTATCTTTATGACTATCATAATATCATTGATCAATGATGAAGTATCGTACTTTTAAAGATCAAATGTCATTATTATCTTAAAATATAATATTATTTGATATATCAAATGTATTTGCAATTTTATATATATATATAAAGAAGATTGGAATAGCTTTAACTTAGAGAACCACCCTTAACTTAATGATCCTACCTGCAAGACTAAGCCATCTCCCATTCCATGTGTATAGCTGCTTTTGAAAATGCTACAAACTTCATCCCACAAGGAGACTTTATTCTTCCCCACAAATAGAGGTAGCCCTAGATATTAAAGCCTGACAATCTTGCAATTCTCCCCTGCAACCTTGAAAATATTTTCTTTTTCAGTTTCTCCATATTTATTTTTGGCCCAGAAGCAGTTTCATATATCTCTAGAATTTCCTTCCATGTATGAGCTTCTGCTCTTGAAGCCTTGCCAAACAAGGTACCATCTTCCACAATTTGCCTATGTGTGAACGATGCAGATTGAGGAGACAACCTGATCTCTGATATAAGAACATGCTTATCAAAACTGCTGATGAGCCTTGCTAGAAAATTTGCCATTAGAATGAGTTATGAACAGATAAGGTGCCAATGGGTCTCCTTGTGTAAGACCCCTTGAGCTTTGGAAAAAGCTAACTGGAGAACCATTGACTAATACTGAAAACCATGTGCCAACAGCTACTTGAAAGACCCACTCCACCCATCTTCTACCAAAAGCAAAAGCCAGCAATATTTTGTGAAGGAAGCTCCATGATAACCTGTCATACACTTTTTCCACATGAAGTTTTATTACCATACTGTTATCTTTGGATTTGGACAGTGAGTGTGTGATCTCATGTGAGATCAAAACATCATCCAAGATTTGGAGACCTGCCACAAAGCCACCTTGTTCCTTTCAAGGAGCTTCAGCAAAAGAGCTTTGAGCCTTTTTGCAGCTACCTCAGAAATCACATTCAAGGTATATCCATAGGACTATTGGATGATAGTCATTTAAAGATTCAGCTTCTTCTTTTTTGGCACCAAAGGCAGGTAAGTACATTTGAATACTTTACGGACTTTGCCAAATTTAATTGAATTGCTCACTGCTGCTATCATTTCTTTGCCTAGGACCTCTTAAAACAACTGAAAAACCCCACATGCAGCCCATTTGGGCCTGGCACATGATTTTTTTAAAGGCCAAACACTCCCATTTTGACTTCATCAGCAGTGAAGGGGTATTAACAATGCCTCATTATCCTCCTCTTCAAAAGCCACAAGGATGTTTTCCAGTAGGCACTCCTCTGCCACACTGTCCTTACTATGCCCTTCTGACAGAAGGTGCCAGAAGCAACACACTGCTACCTTAGCTATATCCTCAGCACCTTCCACCTGATTTCCTTGCCCATCTAAAACATGACTTATTCTGTTTGCTTGATGTTTAGCCACTGTCACTGCATGGAAATATAAAGAATTTTGTTTCCTTCAATCAGCTATTTTTCCCCAGATTTTTGCTTCCAATAGATTTCTTCACGAAGTACATTGGTCTTGAAGAGCCAGCAACCAGGACTCTTCCTCCATACAAACCACCTAACTAGATGGACATAGCTACTGCTGAAGGGATGCCTCAATTGCTATGTAATATAAGACCCCTGATTTTTTTTCAATTTTCTGATGTTCTGAATTGTGTTTGCTGTCACTGATATGCTGATTGTTTTCACTGTTATGCTGATTTGGTTTGTTTGAGAAAGTTTGGTTGTTTTTTTCAATGCCATTCAATGCTTTGCATACATAAAATGATAATAACAAGAAGAACAGAAAATAATATAAAATAGCATTGCTTGCCAATGTTTACTTTCAGATTTCTTACTCAGAAATACAACAGAAAATTTCAGTCTTTTGCCATGATTAATACAAACTCAGAAATAACAGTTCAGACCTGTGTTTTGTAGTATATATAACAGCAGTAAAGGTCTTCACTTCTGCAATACTCTTCACCATGAATTCGACCAGCAATCCCTAGGCAAACTCCATGCCTAAGACTTCATTTTCAGACCACCACGAAGGCATGGAAATGGCACTTACACGTCTGATCAGAATTCTGGAAATCACCTCCACTAGGGCGCCAACCTGAGGAAATTGACTTGCTCTATAAATTCAGGTTTTCATCAATAAATTTGAGTAAATATATCATCTTGGGCGCTTTAATGTGGTGCTTCCTTTGAACTAACACCCACAATGAGAAACCTAGTCAAATAGGAGTTATGCTCAAACAACCAGGTTCAGACCCAGTTACCAAAAAGCCCAAAAATCTCTGAAACCACCTCAAGTCACTCTTGAATTCACACCAAAATGAAGCTATGCTAACACAAGCCAAAACCCAACTGTCAAACCTCAAAAGTACTCAAAAATCTTCATCTTTTCTTGACTGAATCTGCAACAATGAAGCTCTAAAGTGATCCCTGGATGGAACCACACCTCAACCAGCTAGGGTAGGTCTTGCACTACCGAAATCAGCTCCTTAATGCCAAGGGTTTTTGTCCACAACACCTGATTACAGACTTCTGGAATGATTCCAACAGCATCTCCTTATGCAACCATTTTCAACTTACTCCAAAATGAGGCTCTAAAATGAAGTTATATTCTCTCAATGAGAAATTAGGGCGAAATTAGGTTTGAGCATGAGCTTCCCCCAAAAGCAACGCCTCTTTGCCTTGACTTTATTTTTAAATTTCATTTTAAAACTTCATTTTACTCCTCCTAGGCGTCCCCCTTATCCAGCCTTAAAATGTGATTTTGTTGCTCTTTAAAACAACTTGAAGTCATTGTACTAGGCGCCAAGGTACAATTTTATGACCCCTTTGACCCTCAATATAAAGCTATATAATAACTTTATTAAAATCATTTTCGAGAGAGGAAATACAGATATTTAAATAATCTAACCTTAGCAAAACCCAACGCCAACTGAAAAGACACTGCTGATAGTAGCCTGACCTGGACCAACTTTCCATAAATTGATAAATGACTTACTATTTTTAGTAAGCACTAAAAATAGTAAGTACTCTAAAAACTCAAGCTGGTGTGGAAACCGATATGCAATCCGACTTAAGTAAGTGCTGGAATTGGCCCCTGCTAAAAATAGTAAGCCACGCTTGAAACACCAAAAAGCCCCACAGAAAGGACTGGCACAAAGCATTAAAGCTCATTGGACAACTTCCACACATTGCCCAAATAGGAAACCCTACACTGCTTTGTCTGCCGGACCAATTACTAAATATAACACTTACTAAAAATAGTAAGTGAGTTAGAACTAGACTAATGCAAAAGAGGACATCGAAAATGGGGACATTACATGCTATCTTGTCTACAAAATATTTCCAAAATCTTCTTTATTCCTGGAACAGAATTGCTGTTTATGAGATACTTAAGCTTACATGTATTTATGTTTATTTTAGGTCTATTGACTTCATGTGTTATGAAAAGGGGAATATATCTTCTTATGAAAATCTGAATGTTTGGTATGCTGAAGTTTTTCTTGAGTTTTTGCCAATTAGGAGTTATATTTTTACTCTTAGACATTTGCCCTTTTTGAGTTGTGACTTTGAACATTACAAATTTACAGACCAATTGCATTAAAAACTTGAAATTCCATAAAAGAGTATTGTGAAAAATTCATCTGAGGGAGATTGATTAGAATTGTCAAGCCTGAAAATGGAATGTAGTAAATATTGACAAATGAAATGCGTGGGAATTAGACAATCGAAAAATATACAATGAAACATTAAAAGCTTATTCCATTCAATTAAAATGTACATATTTAACAATATGAAAATGACTGTTCAGTTCATCTTCTAGATGATTGTTTAGCTTCTAGTGCAGCTAGGAAATATAAAATAGTATCCTACTGTTGCTAGGGTTATGTACATTAGTGTTCTATCCTGGATCCCCCCTTAATCCATAGGGCTGGTGGTAAAACTGCTATATGTGTTGCAACTTGTTTTTGGTGCCTCTTTTTCTTGATATGAAGCTCCAGTGTTCTCCAAAAGGTTTTGCTTGAGCGATTTCCTCCTGTAGTTTTCAAGAAACAAGATATGGACTTGGTATTTAGACCTAAGTTTGTTTTCTCAAGTCAAGTCAGCTTTTCTTTTGAGTGATGAAATTTGCATAAGAAGGCTTTTTAATTTTTGTCTTTGTCACTTCTATGAGTGAAATCTGGAGAAGCTAGGTCGATGGAGCCCATGAATAGTCCAAAAGTGTACTAGCTACATCGTGTGACCTGAAGAATGGATAACCCAGGCTGATTTTGTCCACAAGTAACCCAAAAGTGTGTTGAAACGTGCATTGAATGACCTGACTTTCTGTCAAGTTGAAATGTGAACCACTTGTCATCCACAATGGTGTCAAATGAAGACACATATTGACACAAAAAAATGTTTCTGTGGCAGGGAAAACTATGTCAAAAATGAAGGCATATAATGATTTCATGCTTGGCTTAGTTATCAAAACCAAAATGAGGTGTGCAATCTTAGGTGTTGAGTTGATCATGAGATGCTATTGTGGTAAGTGGAAATATGTAATTGGCAATATCCTACAATGACAAGTTCTTAATAGATAATGTGATCAGTCTCCAATTACCATGTTCAAAGAACTTGAAATCTGGATCTGATGTTTCTCCAAGGGTCATGCTTGAAGAGCTTGAAATTTGAATCTTGATAGAGCTGTTGCATAGAACCCTCTTGGAAAGAGAACAACATATATGAACTTGTGTATGGAAAATTGAAATGCACAACTCAACGATGCCCTGTGAGGTTTTTATCGTGAGTCTCCGTTAAGCCGCCCTTTCAGGTTTGCAACTTAATGGGAAGAGTTTCTAAGCTGCCCTTTTAGGTTTGCAATTTAATGGGAAGAGTTTGCAAGCCACCCTTTTAGGTTTTCAACTTACAACTCAAGTGCAAAAGTATGATCAACAAGAGTCAATTTCCACAGCCTCAAATAATTTGTATTGAGTTGCATATCTAGTGGTCTTTGTGTGCTCATTATCAATATCCCAATGGGAAATCACAAGTCCAAAAAACCATTGCTTCTATCAACACCAAAGAGATTGAGAATATAATTATCCTTTATGGGAATTGAGTGCAACTCCAATTTTCTTAGTAGGTTGTCACTCAATAGTACAAGTATCAGTATTAGTATTTGCAATGCTCAGCTCATCATTAATTGGATTGACAATAGCATCTACATTAGGAGTAGATAAGTCCAACGGGATTTTGTACCAATGCTCAACAATATCTATAATGTTGAGTTTATTAACAACCCTATTGTCAACACCATCTGTATTAGAAGTAGATGAGTCATCATCTGAAATGGTGGATTGGACTCTCCTATACGATTTGGACAAAAGACAAGTCTCAATTTTCCTTCTTTATAACACTTTTATGTGACACAACAGGGGGCTTATCACTTTTTTCCAAGGACCTTTTGTTTTTACTAGCCTTTTGAGTTAAATTCCTTGAAGAAGGAACATCATTGTTGACAATGTCTTTCTTCTTTGGTGAGGTGTGGGTGTTTGTTCTTGTAGTTGATCTTGCATCCTATTGATTTCTTGCCACAACATCTTGTATTAGTTACAAAACTACATGAATAGAGGTTTGTTTTGATGCCAAAATTATGATATTATCTCTGCTTTTTGTTTGTTGTTGACATTAATTTACAAAGATAACATGCCATTGGTGTATAATATGGACACGATTACAAAGATTACACACTTTCAAGTTGGGTTTCACTGAGAATGCTCAGAGTCAATGCAATTCACACCACCTTATGGATTTTACTGTCAAGTGGAGATGGATTGGTTCCTTATCACTCCAATAGGTTTTCTTTTCTATATATTGCTAAGCTAATATACCAAACCTCTCAATATGCTTGCCCTTCTGATATACCCATCGGTACATGGAAGAAGCTCGTTTGTTTGATATACCTATTGGTACATGAAAGTGACACTAAAGCACACGAGAGTAGAGAGGTAAATGGCACATAGGCAATAGATGAAAAGGGTTCATCCTCTCAATGGCACTTGCTTAAAAGAAATTAAGATTTCTTTTAGATAGGGTTTATGTCTTATGATAGCAACGAATGGGTAATGGAAAGAACTGGAAATGAAAATGTCCTTATTTGTCCTTGGTGTTTTATTGGGATGAAGCCACAAATGCTGTTGTTGCAGCTATATTAGGCGTTGGATACAGTAGTTCAATCCCGATGACTTGACCCATCAATGTGAACTAGAGGTACCTTGTTTATTGAATGCTGCAATTGTTTAAGTTTGTAAAATTTATTTTGATTCTTAGACAAAATTCACTTGTGTAGATGATCTCAAAATATTTGTTAAAAAGCAAGTGATCATAAGCCAATTTGGGCCACCATATGAAAAGTTATGTTGTTTTGAAAATTCTAACTGGTTTTTGACAAGACACACCCCTCTCTAGTGCAATTTTTGCAAATTGTCCTGATTTTTGGGGATTAAAATTTACTAAGTGGATAAATTGGACCTCTAAGAATTTGTACTTGGTGGAATCGTGGATGAGTCTAGTTTCCAAAAGGGTAAGTTTTAGAGACAAATATGACTTAGTGACCCGGATATGATGTTAAACATAGACAAAGTTATTGATTTTCCTGTTTTTAGTAATTAATTAAATTTTTTCAGATTTGAACAAAATGAAAGGGGGGAAATTCCATAGTTCCATGGAGTTTCCTGATGGGGGGACACGGGTTTCAAGGACGGGGGGATCAAGGGCCTAAGTTTGGGGATGGCAGCGGGGGGTGGCATTGAAATACATATAGTACTTGAAAAAATAGTTATAAAAAGATGTATAAGTATAAGAATTACAAATGAAACTTTGACAAACTAGTAAAAGTTAAAAACTTAGAAACTACTAAACTTTGAAGTGAACGTTAACTATTTCACATTGAGCAATGAAAATGTTGAATTCAAAATTTATATTATTCAAGATTTCATAATGATGATTACAATGAGTACAATGATGATAACAAATAAAAATGTTCAAAATAACAAAATGGAGCGAAGTGAGGCCTTTGATCATTCCCAAACTCCTCATCACTAGAACTGTTGGACTCAGACTCCACATGGTCAAGCTCCTCCATACTAATACCAATCAGCCCTGTCTATGTAGCATCCTTGTCAATTTGTGCTAGCTTCTCTGTCTCTACATCCCATTGTGTTGTTGGACTCTCCTTGTACAAAAGTGTGTTGCGGTCAATGAGACACAAGGCACTGTGCACAACCGCAAGCTTCTCTGTTCTCCTAAATGTAAGATTGTTTCTCTTAAGGGAGTGGATGAAGCTATAAGTAGATTAGTTCCTTTTAGTAGTAGAAGATTTAGAAACCTGAGATAGCAAACGAATGGCTAGAGATGTAGTCATACAATTCATTCTGTGCGTAATCCACCACAAAATTGGGTCCTCTTGTGCCATAGTTCCCCTATCCATCTTGGCCTCAGAATGACTCCTAAGAGTGGAAATTTTGTCCACTCAGTATGAATGATGCTAGCTTGTTTGGGATCATACATTGTTTGGATGGCCTTTCTAAACCCTTCCTTCACCTCAACATCCTGTATGGGTGTAATTCTACTAGGACTTTGCATGTACCACTTGGGGTTTAATGCATAGGCAGCCATGTGCAAGTGTAACGACCTATTCCTTGCGTAAATTAAAATTTCCCAAATCTCACTTTAAACATATAAAGGTAACAAGTAACAAAGACAATACAATAAATTTTTTCCTTTCTTTATTGATAAATATGTACAAGTTACAATATGTTTCCACATGAATTTCATTTTCATTGCAAATATAAATCAGAGTTCAAAAGTAATACAGTTACATACATAGCTCGTAAGCTTTTGCACAAATAGAAGTAAGAAGGTCCAGGAGTCCATCCTTTCAAATCTTGGTACATCGGCCGCTTATTGTGGAGGAGAAACATCACTCGGGTGCTTTTCCGCCAACCACGGACTTATAATGCGGTCCCCCGCACACCTATCGTTAAATAGATGGCCCTCCCTTCGAAGAAGAGATTGGTAGGGTATCCTTTAACGATTACCAACTGAGCATAGTGTTGTGTCCTACACAACTAGAACCTTGCTATTTCACAATCTCGAACTAGTACTCGGATCACAATGAACTGACAGTGTAGTCTCAACAATCTCACACCTAAGTGGATGTCGTACTTTTCACTACTTTGGCCAAAGTATTCTCATTCAGTACTTCGAATGAAGGTCATCTATCATAAACACTACTCAGGGCCAATTTGACTTTGGGCTATCTTACTCTACGCGTAGGCTATGTCCTTCAATGGGTTCAGTTTACCCCAGACTACCTACCTCAAACAGTCTACTAGAAATGAGCCAATAAACAAGTATTTAATATTCTAACTCCTGATTCTGGAAATCTTTATCCTAGGAGTGAAGCTTGTCAGAGTTAACCTAATAACATAAGCTAAGGATCATACTTGGTTTGACGTCATTTCGTTCCTAGTAGATATTATTTATTCTACGTATTCTCCATATACGGAGATTATACAAATTTGTAAACTTCAAGCAAATGCACATACAATTCCTTCAAAGCATATTGCATATAAAGCTAAGCTATCCTTAAGCCTTAAAACAACTGATTCCCTTCTTTAAATCCCATTTTCCATATAAACTTCTTTTAATCTATCAATAAAATATATTAACTTGCTCAAGCATTTACCCTTAAATGCATTGTTATTCATTATTCTTTTAGCCTTCATTTTCAATGAAATCTCTTAAGCATTTATTCTTTAAGAAGCTTATCAAACAATATTAAATTGCTAATAGCATGCTAATTGCAACCAGCAAATTCAAAACTAAAAGAGAAGATCATAAAAATCACAAACTAGATAACATGCCTGAGAATAAGAGCTTCTCTCCAGCACTGTTATGGCAGCAGCTTCCAATTGAAGATGACGGAATGCAGTTTATCTCTCTCTCAAATATAGAGACTCTTCTCACAGCACTCTCCCTAAACAATACTTCTCTATTGGAAATTGCTATTTCACTTCTTCCTATAAGATATTTAAAGCACAGTTTGATAATTGCATCTGATACAAACTTTAGTTCTCACACTCTAAATTATATGATGCAATGCAGTATTAACAACTCACAGCAGCAGCTTAGAAACTAACAAGACAACTCTCCAATTCGCCAAAGATGAATTGCACAAGACATATTTCGATGGATGGCTGGGCAAGTATTTATAAGCCCGTTTTTGCAACTGTTTCCTATATCTTGGGCATGTAAAATGACAACCAGGCGTGTAAACTTAGTCAAACGTCACTTGGCAAGTGTCTAGACCCTAAGTCATCTTTCAAAAGAGTGATTCGACCTCCATAGAGCCAGCAATTGAAGAAATTTTCAACTTAATCATCATCCCTTCAACAAACTTCACATGGCGAATTTGCTAGGTCGACAGCTCAAGGTGTCTTCAGATTTTTAAGGTATTATGAAGCAATAAGTTAGGTAGTTCGTTCCAGATGAAAAGGTCATGTCTCAAATGTTTCCACGTCGCCATTTCGTGGCCTTAAGATCAGCATTCGGGTTATCAGACCAGGTTGTAGCCCAGGCGTGCGCGTTTTACTTCATTCGCCATTTCCATTTTTCACGGGTATGATCTTTCAAAACATATTTTTCTATTTTTCAAATGTTCTTAAAGTTCATAATGAAATATTTGCCATGGCGTGATTAAACTAGGAGGTGCGATGAAGTCTTAATATTTCTTCTTTTCATAAAGTCATCAAACTTAATATTTCCCATTCTAAATATTATCACGAGATTATCAAAGATGCGTTTCATTTTAAAAGAAAACGAATTGAGGCTTCCATTATTTTACCAAGGTATTAAATTCAACTTCCAAAATTACCCAAGGTAATATAAAATTGATTTCCCAAATCACTTAAGGTAATAATATTATATTCAATTATTCTTATATATTTTAAATATATATTTATATATTTTTATTATAGATTTATTTACTCCGATATATATATGTATATATATATATTTAAATATTACTATTTAAATATATTTACATATATACATTTATATATATTTAAGTAAAACTATAATATAAATATATAAACATTTACATATTTAAATATTTACACTTATACGTATTAATTGTTACATATGTATATTGCGAGCCAGTCAGCATACTTTCAATATACATACATACGTATTCGTGTAAATATGATTATATGTAAATTCCAATCAAATATTATTATTAACATCATTATTCGCAGGCAATAGGTAACGTGGGTATGTATATATATATATCACTATACGCAGTGTGCACGTAAATGTATGTATACCATGTCGACACATACGTATGGGCATATCCATTTGCCGAGCATACGTATGTATTGACATGTATATACATATGGATACGTGTACATTATATACATGTATACACATACTCACTCGACCTATTAACATATATCCATTCACGTTTTCCACATTAAGGTCAAAGCACAGTAAGTCAGACAAATGAGTAATCATCACTTTCAAAGCATAAAGAAGTAAACATAACTCCTAAAGCCTAAGGATGACTTATCTAGACCAACATAACTGACTTGGTTTCTTAGAGCCTATATTGACGTGTGTGTATGCTCAATTGGTAATCGTTACTGTTTACCCGACCAAGTTCCTCCCCGAATGATGTCTCTCCTCTGTCCGGAGGAACAGTCTTTATACCTGCACACCATGACATGACATCGACAGTCATATGCTCATAACAAGGTAAAAACATCTCACAAGTTAGAATAACATTATTCCATAATTGTATGCAACATTTAATCAAGAATTAAATCAATAGAAGTAACAATCAGATGAAACCATCATTTAAACAGAACACCATTATTGATAACAAGAACATCATTGTTTTATTCATCATATTGATTCATCTGTTACAATCAATTTGCCCTATGAAATAATAGTTATAGAATTCGGGATGTAACAGCAAGGGAGTGTTGAGCTTCTCCCATCTTTGATGAATGATTGGCTGAATATGCTCATTGTAGAATGCTATTGTGGGGTCCTTCTCTCGCATGACAACCTTCATTTGGCCTAGCATAAAATCAATGCACTCATACACCTCTCCAACGCTACTTGCATTGGCATCCCCATATCTAATGACCTAGAAAATTGGAGTAATGATGGAGACTATCTATTTTGCATCACCCCAAAAAACATCGCTCTTCACTACATCCTTCATCCTCTTCCCTTGCTCTGTCTTGGTCTCAAGCCACCAATTCCATTCTGTTGTCATAACCATTAGTTGCAATGCCTCTTGCAACTCAAGCATTCTCTCCAAGAGAATGAAATAGGATGCATATTTAGTCTCGATAGGTTTCAAGAATTCCTTCTTAGACAAGGTCATGAAGAGTGCATGTGAAGTGTGGTGGTTGCAAATAAAATCTGCACATCTCTAGCATCATTGACTACTGATTTGATCTAATCAATCTTTCCCATGTACTTGAGTGCACTATTCATGGCAAGCACGCAACAAGGAGTCCACTAAATATGTCTATAATCTACCTCAATTAATTTACTTGCAACTTTGCACACATGGGCCGCATTTGTCACCATGTGGACCACATTGTGTGGCCCAACCTCCTCAATAGCATCCTTGAGGATTTGAACCTTAAAATCGACATCCTTGCGATGCCCTGTAAAATCAATTGCCTTAAAAAAAATATGGGCCCTTTAAACATGTAACCATAATATTGATGAGTGGACAATGCCTAATGTCTGTCCACCCATCCATGACTATATTGTATCCACTTGCCACCCAACATTCCTTCATTTTCTCCATTAACACATCTATCTTGGAATAGTTCTTATCCAAGATTGCATTCTCAATTTTGTCTCCCTGGTGGTACATATGATGGTCTTGACCTCACTACCATCGCCATCGCCATCGCCTCCTTATAATAAGGAGATCAAGCCATGTTGAATGGAATGCAATTGGCAAAGAATTATTTGCCAATGGCATCATCTGCATCATCCTTCATCTGTACATTGAATAATTTGGCTATTGGGTTAGGAGCATCACTTGTCAACTTGCGTTTCCCCCTAGCCTTTGAAATAGATATAGGTGCAACTGCATTGTCTTCACCACCAACACCCCATAGCCTACATATCTCAACCCTTAATTTCAAGTTTTTTCAGTGTTGCCAAAAACTCACATATATCCACACCTTTTCCTCGAATATGAATGAGGTGGGCATTAACTCTAGTAATGTTGCCCTGAAATTTAAGGCCACAAAAGTGACTTCCACAATCTTGTGCCCCTAGATGTCCTAGGCATGCTCTGTAATTTTGTTGTAAATTGTTTCAAAGGAGACTTAGGATCAAAGGGAACCTTAGCAAAATCTGCTAGTATTGTGGAGGGGCAATTCATATTTGCAGTTGCACTCACCGTGGAACTCGTGGTTTGGGTCTCACGGTCACCCCTCTTTGCTTCTACATTTTCATCAACGTCAAGTGCATAATCAGATTCAGTTTCACTTTGAGATTGAACCTCAACCTCATCCTCACTCATGCCATGAGAACTCATTGTGACACTTGAATAAACAATACAAAATTTATAAGTTTATAATTTTAAAATTAAAATTCAAAATATGCATGCAGCATAATGCAAAGGATTAAGACACACAGATTTTCTTTTTGTTTTTCTTACTTTAGGTCGCACGAAGTGTAGAAGTAGAGGATACACAAATAAAAATCTTTGTTTTTAATCTTTGTTAACCAAGGGATTTCACTTTTGTTTTTCTTACTTTAGGTCACACAAAGTGCAAAAGCAGAGGATACACAAAAGTTTCATCATAGTTTGACAAATGTCAAAAAAATAAAATAAAATTTGAACATATAAACATAAAGTAATTTACTAATTTGTAAAACAATAAACTTAAATAAAAATTTGATAGCCTGCAGCCATGTCTATGAATATGATTTTTATTTTTAATTTTCAAATTTCAATGTTGAATCTTGATGACAATATGAACAATGAATATGCACTTGCAGCCATGCCTATGAAATTATGAATAAAATTAAAATATGAAATATGAAATTAATTAAAAAAATAATTAAAAAAAACAGTCATAGTAATTAAAAAAAAGTCATAGAATCCTACCTTATGCTTGAAAAATCCTTGCAACTTGGTGTAGAATCCCTCTTCTTCCTCCTCTTCTTGCTCCTCCTCAACCCTTTTGCACTTGTAGCACTTCACTCTCTCTCTCTCTCTCTCTCTCTTTCACTCCTTCACTCTCATTCTTTTTCTCCTCCTCAACCTTGCTGTTGAAATGAGTTTGAGTAAAAATGAGGATTTTAGGGTGTTTTATAGGGGTTGAGAGGCTTTGGTGGGGCCCATTGGCCATTAGGGTTTGGCCTTGGGCGTTGTTCCTAGAAAAAATATTAAGTTTTTTATTTTAAAACCTTTTTTTTGGTTGCCTACCGTGGGAGACGCTTGGGCATCTCCGGGACAGTTGAGGAGCCCCCTAGACATCTCGGGGACATCCTAGCATCCCCGCCATCCTAGTGGTGTCTTGGGAGTCTTGATGGAAGTGGCGGTGTGATGGGGGGACGTTTTCCCCGTGTCCTAGAGACACCCACATCCTGAAAATGTTGGGATTTTAGTTCGGGACGCATCCCTGTGGAACACTGGGAAATTTTGAACTTTAGACCTCTTGGAAATGAAAGGGATTACATAATAATACTGTCCAATTGTCCTATGACTCTAACAAAGATATATTATCCTAAAATTAAATTGAACTACACAAAACATGACAATTTAGACAAAGAATTGACCAAATAATTGAATCTAACAAACTTGTCTTGCTTCCAGCAAGTTGTGACAGTCCTCTCTTGCATTCAACAGGCTGTGATAGTCTATTGTTGCTTACAGCAGGTCATAATAATAGTTAAAATGCCTTACATCAGCAAAATACGCCTTAAAAAATGCCTTGTGAGAGCAAAAACACCTTATATCAGCAAAAAATGCCTTCAATAGTTCCTTCTAACAGCAAAAATGTCTTCAACATTGCTTTCTAGACGTGATTTCATGGAAATGACTATGTATTTTGTAGGTTAGGGCATGCTGTTCCAATTGAATTTTTGTATGGGAAACATATGAAAAGAGGACGCTTGAGAGCTATTGTGTGAGGCTGGAAATGAAACTTACAGACAAAGAGGAATAATGGTGAATGAAAAACAAATAGAAAAAGTCTAAGCTCTGATACCTATGCCAGGCTTGGAAATGGAATGTAGAAAATATCAACAAATGAAATGCACGGGAGTTAGACAATCGAAATAAAATAATTAAAAACACAAAGAATGATTACCAAGATATTTGATATTAAATTAGGGAGCAAAATTTTCCTTAAATAAGAGATACAAAAGATTTTTTCGTAAATGATAAGATCGACAACTAATAAAGCAAAAGATAAGAACTTAACTGGAAGAATAAAAGAATATTCCTAAGGGATAAGAACTTAATTGAAAGAATAAAAGAATATTCCTAAGGGATAAGAACTTAATTGAAAGAATAAAAGAATATTCCTAAAGTCTATCCTAACAACTTGATTGACCATTATAAACTAAATATTACAATATTACTCTAATACCCTCCCTTAATGGTCAATCTATTAACTACACCAAGTTTATCCCGAAATTTTTTCAAATTTGTCAGGACTCAAAGACTTGGGAAGAATGTCTGTAGTTTGGTCCTCAATTGGACAATACTACAACATTACTGATCCATCTTCTACAAGTTTCCGTATGAAATGGCAATGAAGCTCCACATGTTTTGTATGCTCATGGAAGATTGGATTCTTGGCAAGCTTTAACACCCCTTGATTATCACAAAACAAGGGTGAAGGCTCTGCTTTGAGACATTCTCATGTCAAAAAGCATCCTCTGAAGTCATACTGCCTCACATGTTGCTTTGATTGTTCCCCGATACTCTGCTTCTGTCGAGGAAAGAGCTATTGTCTATTGCTTCTTATTGGTCCATGTGACTGCACCCATACCAAGACTAAAAACATATCTAGAAGTGGATTTCCTCTTGTCAACAAAACCTGCCCAATCTGAATCTGTGAACCCAATCAACTTAGGATCTTTGTTTTTGCTATAGAAAATGCCAAAGTCAAGTGTCCCTTTCACATATCTTAGTACCTACTTTGTTGCAACCTAATGTTCTACCTTTGGGGCTGTCATAAAATGGGAAATGTAACTCACAACATAACTCAAATTAGGTCTAGTGGCTGTAAGATAGATAAGGCTGCCCATTAGTTGCTTGAATGTTGACTCATTGATCACCTTTGAGTTGGTTTTAGCTGAAAGCTTTAGCCCTTTCTCCATAGGTGTAGACGAGATTTGCAATCTTTCATTCTGAACTTGTCTAGCAAACTCTTGGCGTATTTAGATTGAGAAATAAAAATACCACCACTTGTTGCCAAACCTCTACACCTAGGCAATAATGTAGGAGGCCTAAGTTTGTTATGTCAAAAGGCTTACACAAATTACATTTGATTTTCTCAATCAAATGTGCCTCACTACTTGTAATAATGGATATCATCCACATAAATGACTAGAAGGATGATTTCATTGCCTATGCTTTTAACGTATAAATTGGGATCTGAAGGACTTCTTTGAAATCCCTGTTGATCTAAATACCTATCAATCTTTATGTACAATGCCTTGGGTGCTTGCTTTAGGCCATAAAGAGCCTTCATCAGTCTGTATACCTAATGCTCCTTTCCTGCAACTTGAAATCCGTAAGGCTGAGTCATGTACACTTTTTCCTCTAAGTCACCATTGAGGAAGGCACTCTTCATGTCCATTTGATGGATTTTCTTGCCAAACTGTGTTGCCATGTCTTGAACAAGATGAATGGTGCTCATCTTTGCTGTAGGAGCAAAGGTTTCTTCATAATCAATACCTTCTCTTTGTGAGAATCCTTTAGCCACCAATTGTGCTTTGTACTTGTCAAGTCTACCATCAACTTTGTACTTGACTTTGTATACCCATTTGCAACTAATGGGTTTTTGCCTTGGTGGAAGATCTGAAAGAACCCAAGTCTTATTTTTGATAAGACTTTGATGTTTGGTTTCCATGGCCTTTTCCCATTCAGGTTTATCTTTCGCCTTTGCAAAATCTTGTGGTTCATGAACACCCTGAATGTTAGCCATAAGAGCCATAAGAGCAAAGTTAACTGTGTTTTGCTTGCTCTTGCCTTTGGATGATCAACCCTCTATCATTTCATCATCTCGAACATCAACAATGAGTTTTTCCCACCACTTAGGTCTCTTTGTAGAACCCTCTCCATCCAAATCAGCGTGATCACCATGACTTGGGCTGCATGGTACTATATCATTTGGATGTTGCTCCAAGTTCTCTTGAAGAAAATCATCTGTTACAGGTGCTAGTACCTGTCTGGGAGATTCCACATGTTTCGAATTATTAGTCTCCCCCTTCAGGTGTAGCTAATGGAAGCTGGACACCTAAGCCTTTAGTCTTGATGTCAGAAGAGAGCTAAAAAGGCCCAACTTTTTCATCAATCACCACATCCCTGCTGAATGTCAATAACTTAATGAGCATAATGGCTTCATGATTACACTCATCAAACTTGTCCTGGTCTTTATCCACATCTGTTGGATGAGTGTATTTACCTAGGACAATCTGATCAAAGCACCTATATTCGAAAATCGTGAGCATTCGCTGTTTTCAAGTGTTATAATTTTTGCCAGTGAACCTCTAGCTTCCTTCCAACATGATGTTGGGCAATGAAGCCATCCCTCTTGCAATTCAAAATCACAGAAAATGGAGAAACTTGCTGCTGTTAGAAAAACAAGGCAAAATCTGCAACAAAATTTTGGAAAAAAATTGCAAAAATTATGGAAAAATCTATAAAAATTCTAGAGAAAATCTGCAAAATCATGGGAAAAAACTGCAAAAATTTTGCAAAAAAACAGGCACATTTTTTTTTTTACAAAAATTGCCAAAAAGAAGTCTTTAAAACCCTACTTGATTTTTAGCAGAGAAAAACCCACAAATTGTATAAAAAAATCTGCCAAAAAATTGCAGAAAATAGACCCACGGATTTATTGAAAAAATTCACCAAAAACCCTTGTACGAATCCATACACCTTCCTTTGGCATGTTCTTCTGTGTCTCTTGCGTGTAATTTGTCTCTACCACAATTTGTAGAATTCATGCACTCAATGATCTTGAGAATTTTGAATACCCGAGCTTTGATACCATAAAATAATTAAAAACACAGAATGATTACCAAGATATTCGATATTAAATTAAGGAGCAAAAGTCTCCTTAAATAAGAGATACAAAAGATCTATCCACAAAGGATAAGATTGCCAACTAATAAAGCAAAGGATAAGAACTTAACTGAAAGAATAAAAGAATATTCCTAAAGTCTATCCTAACAACTTAATTGACTATTATAAACTAAATAGTACAATATTACGCTAATATGAAAAATATTCAAGGAAAACTTATTCCATTCAATTAAATTTTACTTATTTAACAATGTGAAATTGCTTGTTCGGTTCATCTTCTAGATGACTGTTCAACTTCTAGTGCAGTTAGGAAATAGAAAATAGAAAATATTTACTCCTAGGATTATATGTGTAATTGTTACAAGAATGTAGTGGAATTTTTTGGAGGAAACAGGTTCTAGCGATTGTTGGAATATTTGAAATTTTTTAATAGTGAGGATATAGAGCATAGTTACCGGGAGACGCGTCTCCTGCCCCTTGAGACACGTCTTGGAGGTTGGGATGCGTCTCCGGTACCGGAGACATCCCCGGAGACGCCTCCCATCAGGTGGTACACTGCTCAGAAGTTTCCTGGAGTCTCCTGCAGTCTCCCAAGCAAAAAAAGGCGTCTCCCGACCAGATTTTTAGAAAAAGAACATTAAAAAATTATAAATGAAGATTATGTTCTTCATAGCCTTCAAGGCAAAATCACTGTTTTTGGCATTCATTTAGATTTCTGGACAAAGAGACAAACTGGTCACTTATTGTGTCTGTTACATCTGTAGCAAGGATTGTGTATCCATTTTTAATAGAGTACATTGCTAAGTCCTATCATTCCTAAATCAGTGAGTAATTGCCAACATTTGATGGTATGTGGACTTTATCAAGGATCCTCCAGACTCGGAGTCAATTGCTTTTGAGATAATAATCTGAGCAGCTTATACTCTGAAGCCCATCTGGATTGGTCTCTTGTCAATAATCCTTACCATGGGAACTACATTTGGACCTTGTAGTATTTGAGCCTTCTTGATTTTATAGAACTTTAAGATCCAAGCCATCCTATGACGCAATATAACTACTTAATATCATGGTAACATGCAGCAAAGGGCATGCTCTTGTTTTGAAAGTTCAATGTCATGATATTTTTTATAAATTATTAATTTATTAATTTTTATTTATATTAAAAAAAGATAGCGTCTCCAAGTACCCTCGTCTCCTATTTTCAAAAAATAGCCATACCGGTACCACTACCAGTCTCCCATACCAGTACCAGTACCAGTCTCCCGACAACCTTGATATAGAGCTTAATGGGAATGGATTATAGTGATTATTGGAATACTTTGAATTTAGTAATAGTAAGGATATATGCCTTAATGAGGAGGTGGGTTCTAGTGATTGTTGGAATATTTTGAAATGTGTAATAGTTTTAGTTGCGGTGAGCATGCATTTGGCCTCAAAAAGTTTGTATGTGTATTTGTACCCAATGTGCACCAGTACTTGTACATTTATTTTGAAAATTTCAATTTTCATGTATAACTTGTAGTTTTAGACAATGTATAATATAGACACACCATTACCTAGAACACCCAATTTTTAGCGGTCTGCAGCAGGTGCTGTGCACTTGATACCATGCACACCCTACACCCCCCACACCCAAGTAACCTTGGTAATACTACATCTAAATAAAATATATGGGTGAACTTTTAATGAGGTGAAAATTCTGAAATTTTTGAACGTGCTTGTGATCATTTCTCTTGGTCTCATGTTGTCCTTGCAACTATACTTTGAATACACTTGAGATTGTTTTAAATTTGGTTCGTTTCAAGTGTAAAAAACATGAAGGCCATACCTTTCTCTAGGTCAATCGCTTTGAGCTTTCTTTATTGATATTCAAGATTTTGTTTTTTTGGTTTTGGCTGGCTTGACTGTTTAGTTTGTTAGAGAAATAAGTCTTGCCTTTGTAGGGTAATTACCATAGTCGAAAAACTCGGACTCGACAATAACTCGGTAGGACCAATTTTTTTTAAAACTCGGGACTCGGCAAAAACTCAATAAAAACTCAGCAAAAATTTGACAATTTTATTGAACATTTTAAAATACAATTTTTTAAAAATATTCTTCAAAAATACACAAATTACTAATTTTGTAGAGCATATTGTTGATTTCCATCATATATGCATCAAAATTAGAGTTTAATACATATCATAGACCAAAAACTGAGTTCAATCTCTAAATGAGTTACAATGCCACTTCCACTAGCCATGTCATATGTAGAAGTTGAATCATCTAAAGAGATTTTTGGCAAGTTGTGCGATAATAACATCTAAGTTAGCACACTTAAGAGTTATATTTCAAATTTTCAAGTCCTCATCACCCCCTCATTGTAATCAATTTTCTTTTCTGACAAGAGATTCTACCAACTAATGGGGATTGGGGAATGGAGATACCAATGGGGTTGAGGGGGAATGCCTCTCACGGGGGTTTGGGGGCAACGCCCCCAGTGGGGTCAAGGGGTAGTGGCCCTTGTGGGGATTTGGAGGCAACGCCTCCAACAAGGTCAAGGGATAGTGCCTCTTGTGGGGGTTTGGGGGCAATGCCCCCAACGGGGTTGAGGAGCAGCGCCTCTCACGAGGTCCTTGGGCAACGCCCTTGGTGCGCTCCCTATCGCGATACAAGGCAGGGTCAAGGGATGGAGTCCCCACCGCCAAGTCCAAATTAGGGCCTTTAAAACCCCACAAACCTTCATTGCTAGTCGCCGTGTTGCTGCATGCCCTAAGTTGCCAACCACGTGTGAAAATGAAGTAAAAATCTCATTTTAAAAAAAATTGTAGACAAGAAAAAATATAGATTTGGACGATTTATTGACAAAAAACTTGCGATTTTTTATGTTGACTTGTGAGTTTTACATAGAAAAATTGCCGCGAGTTTTTCAAAAACTCATCAGCAAGTTATGGATGAAACTCGCTTGGCCATTTGGCACGTGAGTATTCATGAGTTTTGCAACAGAGGTAATTACTACTTCCATCTCTTGACTCCTTGAGTGACATATTTTCACACCCATGAAGGATGAAAATCTTTGCTAATGCAGTCAAAATTCGAGTGTTTTATCAAACGGGCAAATTTTGCAGCCAATACCAATTTAACTTGACAATTTTATTTGTCAATTAAAATCAATTAAAATTTCCACAAAAACCATAGTAGTTCAATTCAATCCAACAAACTGCTACAGGCATACCACTTCAATTTCCATTCAAAATCACATAACTCCAAAATTTGAATTCAAGGTCAATCTATTAAAAAATCTCTAGAATCAAATACATAACTCAATTCTCTTAATTGCTTCTCATTTCCAGGCAATTACATTTTACGATCTGCCAGTCAATTGGAATTCCATATAGGACTCCTCTGTTTAAATACTCCCAAACTCACCCCTCTGTTTTGGACACTCCAATCTCTGCTATTCCTTCATCTGATACACACTCCTGTATTATTCTTCTCTGCACCTGATTGATTGAAATTTCTATTTCACATCATCTATATTGCCTCTAGTCTGCACTATGTTGATTTTTGTGGCATGGCTTTACACTGTAGATTATTTCTTATCTGCAATATATGTTTTACTTGGTATGCTGCTCTTTCTTCCTCCATTCGCGACCCTATCCAACCTCCTCCTCTATTTTCATTCAGTACCTTTGTCTTTTCCTATGAGGCGTGGCCTGTATGCTTATTCAGGAAAACATATTTTTTATTTGTTTTTATATCTCCTCTCCTTCCTTAGACTGTGCAGCCCTTTCAAATTTGCCTTTCATAAAATATTTCTTGCTCCCTATGAGGTGCAGCCTCTTCCTTGATTTTTCATTACCCTCTCTTTTCATATGTAGCGCTGTCTTTTCCTCTTCCTTATTCTGCATTTTTATTTCTTGAATTTTATTAAGTCTGCATACCATACAATTTCCTGTAGTAATTATTTTCTTTGCAATTTTTTTTAATTGTTTTGTCTCATACTCCTCCCTGTGTCCCATCACATTCCAGTTGTATATTGATTTCTTTTCTCCCACACCAAAATCCATACTATCTTCCTTTCGGAATAAAATAAAATTAATTAATATGAATTTATTTTATTCAACAATTGCCAGAACTCATATGCTCGCCATGGTCATTTTGACACCCAATTCTTGGAGAAATCATTTGGTAGATTGTTCAGAATTAAAATCAAAACGTGACATTTTGTCAACCAATGACAAAATTGTCGTTCAGCTTCTGCCAAACTCGACCACCGCAACTGAATTGTTTGGAACTCTGAAATCAACCACAACTTCAAAAATGCAACATTAAACTGAAAGCAAAATGAAATAAAAAACAAACTGTTTTTGGGTGATGCAGATCACCAGTTCGCTTGGATGCTCCTGCATCATTTGCTTTGGGATTTGAACTGAGGACTTTGCAATTCTGGCTTCTTGTATTAACTGCTTATTTTGATCCTGGGGTCTTTTGAGTTAAATCATTAATGTTTCGTGGTGTTTCATATTCTCTCTGAGTATCATAGCAGACACTTCTCAATTAGCTGTTGATCGTGCTGTCAGCTGTGTTTCTTTATATTATCTTTTGGTGCTACACTTAAACTTTTTTTGTTCTTTCTCTTTAAAGAGTTTAAACTTAGCTACGTTAACAAATCAATTGAATCCTCAACCTTGTTTCTTTAAAGATAAATGCATGCTAGTGTTTTCACAATGATGTCAGCCTGTCTTCTGTAAGGGTGAATTCTTGTAGTTGGAGCCTTCATATGTTGAAGAAAACTTCTATAGTAGTTGCCAAGTTTGCATCTCAGGAGAGACAAAAGACTTGCATCTGGAAATTGAATATAATGAGAGAATCTCCATATGCTTCAGTGCAAATCACAATGAATCTCAGAATAACGTCATAATGGAGGCATCAAATATATTTTACAAGGATTTTTCTTTGCAGGACCTGTTGACAAATCATAATCTCAGGTTCACGGAGAAGAGAAGATTGTTGAAAGCACAGGAAGAAATTTGGAGAGTTACTGATATTTGTTTAGTTATTTTTTGTACCCTTTTCATGGAAAAACAACTTTCAAGCAAAAATCATGAATCATTGTCTTTGTTTTCCTGTAAAAGGGTTTAGCTTATGTGTGGAGCAACATACAGAAGTTAGTAAGTTATATTGAATTTGTTGACTTTTAATCATTTTTCTCTTCTAAAAGGTTTAGCTCATATGGGGAGCAACATACAGAAGTTAGTAAGTTATATTGAATTTGTTGGCTTTCAACTTATAAGGATCCATAAGATTTATTAAACTTGCTTGGCATTAATGTGGCATAAATATTTAATATTATGTACCCAACTTCACTAGAGGGTAGAATCATATAAAGAATCATTATGAGGTCAAAACAGTCAAGAGGCATGTGGAAACACTAGAGAACTTTGGTCTAATTCTGTCTTCAAGTATTAGATCTAATAGAACCATGCAAATGTGGATGCAGCGATTTCCTGGACCGCTTTACAAACTGTGGTTGTAGCCCGTTCATTTCAACGGGTGAGACAAGAAGATACATTGAACATCAGCGCCTTGTCTGCCTCTAATACCAGTAGCTTGCAATCATCTCATGAAAAAAAGCTAACATGGACTGGAACACCAGCCATGCGGCCTGTTTTTTTGCCAAAACATCAAAATCAAGGAAGGGTATTTTGCAATGGTCTGTTCTGCAGTCTGTCTTATACTGCGGTCAATGATATTTTTTGGTTTGTGTTTGTATGTGAAGGCAGTTTTATTTTAATCCTATAATGCTATACCAGAAACAGCATATTAGTAAGGCCATTGGCAAGCACTCAAGTTTAATTTTTAAAATCTAATCATTTTTATAGTTATTGTTTACTTTTATGATTTCCTGATGCATAAGATTGTGTGTGCATGTTAATCTTATAACTTTGTTATCTTGTGCCTTTTGCAGCAGCTATGTCTACTGGTTCAGTCCTGGCATTAGAGAAAATAGATTTCAAAAAACTTCAGAATGGAAGGCAAGCATACATTTCAAAGCAGTACTTGAACATTTTTTGCTCTGAATTTTGTAGTCCTAGAACTAGATGTGGGTTGATTATTTCTATTTAAAACTTTTAAATTTTTGTGTCATAACATTTTTGCCACATTGATCTAGCAAAAAAAACACATTTTGCCACATTGAAGGGGAATTGAAAATTTTCATAGTTATATTTTGGTAAACACCCTTTTATTAGTTTTGTGAGAAGTTGGTCTTTTTAATGGTGCACGTAGTGGGCTGAAATTGATTTTTTTGGAAAAAAATTTATAATCTTTAGGACATTCGACCTGCTGAAAGAGCAGTTTGTTCAAACAGTTGTCATATTATGGGTAAATCAAGATAGTTTTGCCTGGTATTATAAACAGGATATGTACCTGCATTGAGTGTTATGAGCGAATTCTTTCAATTTTATTATAATACAAAATAGAAGATGGCTCTTGCCGTCATTGGTATGTACTGTGGTGCTTAGTACTGTTTGCATATGCAAATGCAGCGTTTCTTGAGGTCCTTGTTTTTAGTTTTGGTGCAATTTGTTTTTAATAATAAAATACATGGAATGGAAAGGCAATGAATAGTAGTTCTTTGGAGTTGGATCACTATAATTAGGCATGAGTTTGATTCTCTTCATGAGAAGTTAGAATAATTTGTAATCTAGAATGGATATTCCACTATGTAGATTCTCATGACAGATCCTATTCTTCCCTAAGGTAACTTTATTGCATATGTTGCTGTTACTAATGTGGAAACAAAGAAATTTTTTCCCAACACATGAATCTTAGAGCATAAAACAAGGTATAGAAGTATTTAAATACATGCAAACAGCATAAATGGCACCGATAACAAGAATATACCAGCAATTTGATCTGGAGAAACCCAAATTGGGAAAAACTCCAGACAAGTGATGTGTTACAATGGTTTTCTTGCCTGAAACAAGGCTTACAAGACTTATTACCTACGACATATAACTCTCCAATTTTCTCACACACTCCCTAAACCTCTGCTACGCTCTCAAAGACTCATAGGCTGTCATCACCAGGCCTTTACAATCATTTTTTCTAATATGGAAGTAAGCAAAATCCCCCATATGATGATCTCTCTTGTAGGTTTTCTAATAAGGAAAGTCACAAATGATTTGAAGAAGGAAGTTTAAGCATCATGGAAACTATAAGGAGACTTTTGGACATGTTTTGGAGCTCTTAGATCCCATATTCCTTGTCTTAGTTGTTTCTGTGATGTGTTTGACTGTGGTTGAATCTGCTCTGCTCACCTAGTTTCTGACGGACAATTTCGACTGCTGTTGAACTAGTAAACGAGTTCAATTGCAGTCAAATCCACCAGTTCTTCCTTTTCTTCTCTTAGGTCTAATTCCTCTGTGCAATCAGATCCTTCTGTGACTTCTTCCTCAATGTGTTCCAACAAACAGTTTCTGCAACTCCTGTTATTGTCTCCAGATTGAGCCTTTAAAGCTTGTTGGGCATAAGGATTAGCTTCAATGAAAATGTAAGTGAACAATCTAGCCTACTTGACTAACTTGTCTGATCTAATTTTGGAACATAGAAGTAAATCATGGTAAAAATGTTAGTGTTTGTAGCTTAGGGAGATATTTTTCTCCTAAGTAAAATATTAAGATAATAAATAATTATCAAGGTAGGTCAGCCTTGTTAACAAATGATAATTTATATTTGTTATTTAAATCAAAGAGGCTGACCTAGATGAAAGGTTGCCTAGTTTGGTATATATACAAGGTGGTGTTCATTCATTCATTATCAATTCATTCTTATTCCAATTCGCACCTTCAAGAAGAAGTTCGATCTTCTAGCAGCAGATCGTCATCTTTAGAAGCAGATCAGATTGCAAGGAGTTTTATATTCAGATGTATCAAGAAGAGATTCTCATCATTTATTGTATCAAGTTCGCCCTTGAGAAGGGTCTGATTGTAAAGCAGATTTCTGCTCTTATTCTTCTGATGTATATATATAAGAGAGATCATTTCTTTCTGAGTTTTTCTCCCTCGAGTAGGAGGGTTTTCCCAGGGTAAACTGCTGTGTTAATTGTCTTATGTGTTGCATTTTCTGTTTGCTTACATTTCTGATCCTAAAACTAACAAAAAATACTATCTACAAAATCTGAGATGCTGCTCTGTTATCAGAAGCACATACTTGAAACACAAGCTTAAGAAGCTTAAGGAAACTCCTAATGTCAAAGACAACGAGGAGGAGGTTTCTATGATTCTGCAATGCAGTTCTTTGTTCTAAAATATTAGGTTGTAATGGAAAGCAACTTTCTAAGAGGTTGTGGCTGAATCATTGTTCTCTGATAACAATTTTTTCTCTGCAATAGAGTTTCCTGTAGTCTGGGATCCACTCAGGGAAAATGGTTCTACTCTTAATGAATCAGCACAGAGGAAGACAGTCAATGACAACACTTCATTAAGTAGTTCTTCAAAATTACCTGTTTTCAACAATAGACTGAATGTGCTTATTGCAACTGCAGCTGAAAGAGGTAAAGGTCATGTCTAGGTCAGATTTTGCAGTATAATTGAGGGGCTTTGAAGTGTTACATTATTGATTGTTTATTTTTCAATTAGATGAGGATATCATGTATGATAAGCTACTAGGCAATTCCCTTGTATTTCATGAATTAATAGCTGGCTTTCAGTATATTGAGGTGCCAGTCATTTGATCTATACAATTTGGTATCCTAATTGCTGGATGAACAATTTATAAATCATAGTTCAAAAGTATATATTAAGAAAAATTCATTCATAAGTTTTGCAGAGATCTATTTGAGTCATCAGACATTATAAAGTATTTATCTCCTTTGGCTTTCTTAGAGTTGTTTGCGAGATTTACTGAGTAGCGCCATTAAGAGTTGGTTGAAACATGTAACCTGGTAGAAGAGAGGTATTCATTCCAATATAGCCAGGCATCAAGAGAAAATCATATATTTGAAGGGATGCAAAGTAAATGGTTTTACTATGGATTGTTTGGGAGGAAGAATTCAAATGAAGAAATTGGGTTGTATCTATTGATGGTAATGTGTGGTTTGGGGAGCATCTGGTTGGTGTGAGCATGGAACCAACAGTGTATACATTTGTAAAATGGTAACCAGAAAAAATATGTCTTTGATATGCCTCCAAAGGCTCCAAGGATTAGGTAACACAAGGGGTGCTCCTGGAATGTATGCTTAGGTGACTTCATAGTCCCGACTAAGCTACAAATTTCTCTTCATAATGCAAAATAATGGAAAACCTATTGGAGAAGCATATAGGGAGGGTCCATAGCATGTTGAAGGAGGAAGTTGATTGCAATTCCATGGGAAGTTTTGGATATTTGTCTGCCTCAGTAGTGTATTTCAGTCTATTGCAAAGGAAGCTATCTGTAGTCAATGAATGTTCTCCTGGGGTTGTAATAAAGCAGCTTCACATTGGCATAAGTTCCTATTAATTTATTTAGAATAATTTTCATAAAATAGATAAATTAAGAGTATTATATTTAATTATGTAAACAGGTTAGGTAACAGTAGTGATAGTTACAACTTACAAAGTTGAAAAACAATTTTATTATAACCCTACATATTTGATTATATCAAACATGAGAAAGCTCTTGGTCTTTTTATTTTTGCCATTTTGGGCATGTACAACCTAATAAATCCTTTGGTTCTTTTGATTGGTCTTTTCACATGATAATAGTCAGGGGTTAAGAACCCTCCTTTTCTGGGATCCCATAATGAGAACCAGAGCATGGGAGGTTGTCAGCTGCATAGGGCTTATTGAATCTAACAACTCAAGTGTTGGATTGTGTAAAGAAAAGTGAAAAGATTGAGAAAGGATAGGGAGAAAGAGGGAGTTTTGACTTGAGATATTTTCAGAAAGAATTTGTTCCATGCCAATGATGAAAATTCCATTGGGTAAAAACAATGTCCAGATTTACAAGTACATTGCAAAATTTTTTGTAACAATCAGGTATTTTGAGTGGCTGAACAACAGAAGTCCAAATAGTCATCTATTTTTCTGGTTGTTTTAATTAGATTAGAAATTCAAAATGTGAACTGCATGAGCACAACACAAATAAGTTATTGAATCCAAATGACATTAAACTTAAAGAATTTTTCTTTAGAAAACCTTAAACAGAGAAAGCCCAGATTTGATAATCACTTACAAAATTGCGTTCTATTTTAATCTCCTGAATTAAAAGGTGAAAAAGAAACTGTTTTACTGTAACCTTGCCCCCGGTTTGAATGGTTCAAATCAAATATTTAAAGAGTTCTTTGGTGGGTCACAGCTACACCGAATACTAGAAGATTAACTATTTTTCAGTTACATGATGATATTTCAATTAAAATTTCCAAAATTGAATTCTAAAAGAATTAATCATAAATTGTTTCTTGGTCAACCATCCTCACTTCACTAACATCTTGCATTGTAGATTTTATTTAAGGTGTAGTATACCATTGTTTCTTTAAGGTCTGAGAGCTTATTAATCCTCCTCCGTTACTCAGGCTTATCATTTTAATGCATCAATGTGGCCCAACCATTTGATTGAAATCTCAAATGATGGAAAGCATTAACCTGTAAATACTGATAACCTTTATTCCTTTTTAAATTCCAATCAGGTGCCATGTGATGGCCCACGCTATTTCTTTTTTCTTCAGATGAGTCCGTTTTCAAGCACTGATTTTGTATGGAGTTAATCCTCCCAAGACTTTTAATTTTCTTGTGTACAAACTTCATACTGAGCAGTTAATAACTAAAATATTTAAAATCTAGAGAACATTTTACACATTAGTCAAGAAAAAACATCAAACACAGTTAATGACCTGCAAATGACCTGTCAAGTTAAACTCCTTGAGAACACAGACTAAAACCTAGAGATAAAACCCTTTAGCAGCACTCTGAATCACTTTCTTGTTAACTTGGAGGGTATAAATCATAGAGAAAAGCAAGAAAACAAAAGCATTGAGATTGTGCCATGTTGTACCATCTTGTTAAATCAGAGAAAAAGAAAGTGACACATCACAAAAGACTTTGATCTCCCCAGATTGCCTCACAACAACATCTTGGAGATTCTGGGAGATAACATTCAAACACTATCTTGGAAGATTTGGACATTGAGTGAAGAGTCAACAATACTCGAAAGGTTTTGTAAAAGGGATTTAATGAGAGATTGCCATTGGACACAATCTTGCTAACTTGGGAGATTTAAAACCAAGGGAATAAAAGCATCGAAAATCTTGAAAGCACTTTGGAAAGAACATTAATGGGATTGAGCTACATGACAGAGTCTTGTTATCTTGGGGAAAAGGACTATAAGGCAAAAACCAAAGAATTACCAAACGATTCCATGAAATAGATTTAACGAATCTCAATAAGTTTAGAGATTTGAAATGCAAAAGGTAAAAGTGATCAAGTCTTGAAAGCTTTGTGAAAGGAGTTTGATAAGATAAGATGGACTTGACACAATCTTGTTACCTTGGGGCTTGGGGTTAAAGACCGCAATTGATAAATCAAGAAAATCGAAAAGTTTTCATGAATAAAATCTCGTAGGTGAAACACGTTGAACTATCTTGGAAAAAAGCAGAAGAGAATAACTGAGGTGACCAAACAAAGTCCCTAGAACTCGACACATGATGCCATCACATAAATATGTGGAACCATCTTGGACAAAAGTGGAGGAGAATAACTGAAGAAACCAAACGAAGTCCCTAGAACTCGACACATGCTGCCATCACATAAATAGGCACCAAAAGAAAAGAAATGGTAAATTGAGACCTGTCACTTTCTCGATAAATTTCAAAATAAACGACCAATAGAACTTTGCAAACCTTTAAAAAAACCCCAAGATAAGATTTAATGAGGGGCTGCTAGGTGTAACAATGTTGGAGTCTTGGAGGAAAAGTATTGGAACTTTGAAATGCAATTAGTAAACCTGAGAAATATGAGAGGTTGACAAGATGTCGAATTCATGGATACTTGGAAGACAAGCAAAAGGTTTAAAAGTTCACAAATGAAGCAAGGCCTGAGAGGAAAACACAAAGAAGTGAAAAACATGGTTCACTCTGACTAACTAGGAAATACAAGGAGAAAAGTCAAGTTTGTGAAACAAGATAAGTTCCATGAAGGGAAGCAATGAGAATCAATCATGTGGGGCAATTGGCAATTTGCAGATGACCAGGAGAATTTAAAATGATCAAGGAAAAGTGAGGTTTCAAATGATTCACAGATTATAGTTTATACTAGGTATAGAAACCAACTTAAAAACTCCAAAGGAATAGATTAAATACAGTGTTGCCGGGAGACGAGTCTCCCCCCCTCTGAGACGCGTCTCGGAGACGGAGACGCGTCTCGGAGACCGTACCAGAACCCGGAGACCTCATTTCGAGTTCGGAGACTTTCAAAACGTCTCTCGCCGTCTCCCACGTCTCCAAACCCTAAAAATCGCGTCTCCCGTCAGGTCTCCTGCGTCTCCCGTCAAAAATTGGGCGTCTAAAAGCAAAGTTCATTATTTTTAAAAATATTTATGCAAAAACGAGCTCGACGGCACTGGCGACGACAGGCATTGGCGACGAAAATTTATCAGCTGACTGAGAAAGGGCGCGACGAGCCGAGGACAAAAAACTAGGTTCCATTTTGCGTTTTTTTTATTTTATAAATTAATAGTTAATAGTTAATACGTTATCTGGTAACGTATCTTGGTCTCCATACTAAGTTACTAACAGTCTGATGAGAGATATCAGATACGTATCTCCACAAGGGCATTGCCCCTGTTAAAATCGCGGAATACTCTCAGTAGTATTCCGCGATTTTAACAGGGGCAATGCCCTTGTGGAGACCGAGATACAAACTGCACCAATAAATTTAAAATTATTAAATTCATAAAATTATAAAATTAATAATATTAATTGTAATTTGAAAATTTCAAATTTGTATATTATAATTTATAAATTTATAATATTAGCATTGCCATTCAATATTTATATTAATATATATTATTCACAGACATTTTTAATATTGATTTTGAATTTTGTGTATTTAAAGTTAATGTTTATTCTTAACTTTACAGTTTACTACTGCTATTGTTTTGAAAGTTCAATGTCATTATATTTTCAGATTTTCTATATATTATTAATTTTTATGTTAAAAAAAAAATGGCGTCTCCAAGTACCCCCGTCTCCTATTTTCAAAAAAATGCCGTACCGGTACCCGTACCAGTCTCCCGTACCAGTACCAGTACCAGTCTCGCGGCAACTATGATTAAATAGAATCATGGGTAATACAAGGATTAATCACTGGAATTTTAGAAAAGATCACCAAAAAGAATTTCTGGCCCCAAGTTGAGAACTTGGTTGTGTTGGCAACAATAATTTTCTTTTAAAATGTAACATTATAGTGGTAGCTATGTTGTCTGTCTTCTATTAGCACGAGAGTTGATTTTGACCCAAGTATATAATGCTTGTTGATTTTTATTCAGCTCCTGCAGCCTTATAGAATGTTTAACACTCTTAACAGTCATTGTAATCCAAGCATAGACATGGAAGACAGTGCACATACTGATCCAAGATTATGTGCCACGAGCACAATCACAAACCCTTGGTTCTCTTAGCAGCTGCTGCACTCAGAATCCAGCACACCTGTACTAATCATATAGCAGCACACCATATGAAAACTCTTCTGGCAGCAGTGCCTAAATCTGTGCTGTCTGTAGCTGGAAGATAAGCCATCAGACATGACTGTTATGGAGACGAACATTCTTTGTTACTTTATAGATGTGTATCATATTTTTCTTGCTGAATTTTCAGTTTATCTGTAGATCATCTACGTACCCATGATTTCTCAAATTCAGTCCTGAAGATTGTGGCATTGTCAAATATCTCAATTTATGATTAATGGAAGAGCATTTAAGCTATGCGTGTGTTCAGAATATGTTTGAATTGTTTGTTGCTATTGTCTAAGTTTTTTCACATTGGAATAGCTCCATAACTCTGAAATCTCTTGATTTTGGAGTTGTTTTCCTTGCCACCACATTCTAGGCACACCTAGTTCAAATCACCCTTGTTATTATTGTTGGTCCATTGGAAAATCGATAGTATAGTGTGTTATCCTAAGTTGTGTAAATAGGGGTAACAATTGTAATTGTTCTATTTTGGGACAATTAGAGGTCATTTGTAACTTTGGAGATTACATTTTTCAAACTAAGGTGTCTAGTAATATTTGGGTAGATGGCTTCACCATATACACTCTTTCAGATAGAATCGCCATCTCATTCATCATCATGTTGAAGTCATCCTCATGGGGTTCTGTTTCAGAGAGGGGCATGTGACATCAGTTGTGGTTTACACATCTGATCTTGTAGTGGCTAGACTCTATGGGATACAGTTTTCATCAACTCCATTGTCCAATGGATAAGGCACTAGACTAGATTTTTGCTTCACTGGTTGATCTTCATGTATCGTCAAGTGACTTAAGGAAGTCTTCTCAGTTACTTGATGTCATTAGTAGCATTTAGAGGGTCACATTAAGCTGGTCGAGTGTGCCTTGGGAAGTTTTATGATTTTATCATGTACTTGATGTCATAAAAAGGGTCCACTTTAAGTTATATTTGTTGTTAGTTGTTACACATAATTAAATTTATTTCATTCTTTTATAATTAATAAATTATAAAAGTGTAGAGAGATATTTTATTTACGGACCAAGGACATGTAAAAAGTGTAATTTGTAAAGTTTGTGGTTGGAGAAAAAGGTAGAAAAGTCATGCAGTACCCTCCACCATATAAGGAAAAACAGAAGTGATGAGTAATCAGGTTAAAAATATGAAGCCTATTTATTTTTAGTCATAGGATAGTCATATGAGGTTCCAAAAATGGTTGTTAGAAACCTTATTAATAAGTGCCATGCACATTGTAAAAAGAGGGAGGGTGAATTTTCATTGTTTGATCCTATGCATGGTGAATTTTGCTATGTTAATTGTTTTTAGAGAGACTATTAAATTATTAATAAGTACTGTACACATTGTAAAAAGAGGGAGGCTGAATTTTTTGTCGTTCAATCCCTTGAATAGTGAATTTTGTTAAGGCAAGTAGAATTTTTCATTGTTCAACCTTGTCTGAATAGCGAAATTTGTTATAATATATGTATTTCATTGTTCAACCATGTTTGAATGGTGATTTTGTTATGATATATGCAATTTCATTGTTCAACTTGATTCGAAGTCCTATGTTAATGACTTTTCACATTATGGAAATATAAGTTGTGAATTCAGGCACTGTACTGGTTTTATTGCTTACAGAATGGAGTTTGCTCCATAGTTTTCCATTCTTCTCCTTAGCTTGTAGAATCTCTTGAAATTATGTTTAGTTCTAAAACAGTCATTATCTTCTTTGTTAGTATATAATTTCTATTCTATGCAATCAATTTTGAAATTAGTGCATATTTGTTCCTATTTCTAAAAATAAAAAAATCTTTGCATGGGGAGCTTAAATGTCGTTTTAGCTCAAGTCCAGTGCAAAGGCCCATTAATATCGTGTTGCATGTTTGTCTATCTATAATATGTTAAAAATCCCAAATCAAGACTTGTAAATACTTTGAATTTTGTACAATTTTTTTTTTTTAAATTTTGAACTAGGGAGCTGCCCTTTTCAAACCCAAGTCATGCTGTTTCAAGTGATATTTCTACACTTGTTGTGGAATTTGTTGTTATCTATTTTGTGAGTAAAACACATTTTTGCAAAATGATCAAGGCAACAATTTCGAACTGAATAGACTGAGTCCAAGTTTTGCAAGTCCAAGCTTTTGAACTATGCTTTGACTGATTATATTACAATTAAATTAGAAGCCTAATTGGTTGAGTAAATGGTTAAATCTTGGTTGAGCACAGGCGTAAACTAATTGGATTGCTTACTCCAATGAATTACCATGCATATATTTGTACATAGGAATCAACAAATGTTCTCTTAGTCCTTTAATTTAGTTAATCTCCTCAAAACTTGCAAACTAGTTCCCTAGTAAATTAATTCCCTAGGACTTCATGGTAAGGTGTTGTTGGATGACAATAATGCTGGCAGAACCTTAATTAGTAATTAACAAAAATAATTTGTGAGGCTCATCGAATGCATGAAAGAGAACCAAAAGCAGTTGGTCTTAATGAGGCAATCCACACACCCGATACTCTTCAGCTCTTCTATTTTATTATCTGTGTATTGAAACCCAAAAAGACTGTGTGATTGAGAGGCATAATAGATTAAACACTCTTAAACTTTGAAGAAAATTACATTCTTTTATCACATTGTATAATGTATCTCAAGTAGTTTGTATGGCTCACTACATTGGAAAGACTGCTACAATATTTTTTTAGATTCATCCAAGTCCCCATAAAAGCTCTTGTGCTACTCTATGATTGTATTTAATGATGATTTACTTTAAATCAATTTCCAGAGTACCAATAGGTACTGTATCTAGTTAATCATTGTGCTATTTTATGTGAAGTGAAGGCTTTTATGCTTTTTACCTCACCTCATAAATTTAGCTGAGTTTGGCATCACTGATGAAACCTATTGATCGGAAATCTTAGACTTTGGTTAAGATATGGGTTGTCATCATTGACATCTTGATTCGGGCAATTGTATCTCTCTAGATAGAGGCTATATTGATTAAGGAGTTGAAAGAGGCAATGTCCTTTTGTGTCTGTAATAGTCATTTCAAATTCATTGAAATTGCAGTTCTCTATGTTTATTTGGTTGCCTAATTTCTGGGTTGCACTGTGGAGTTATCTTAATTCTTTTAGTACGCTTGGAGACCCAGTGCTCTTACTCTTCTAGTATAGTTCCACACCTGAGTTCTCTTTTTCTTCTAATAAATTGAAGGATGTGCTCCTGAGTTTTCCGATTCTTCTTGTATACTTGCTTTTTTATTATCTGCCAAGCATAAATTGATATTACTGTTGTTAATCTACTCTGTAATACCAATCTATGCAGTGATATTCGTGGGGTTGCTGTTGCTGGCGTTGAAGGAGAGCCTGTAAACCTTACAGAAGCTGCAACAGAGGCAATTGCAGCTGGTTTTGCTGGATGGCTTGCAGATAAAAAGAAAGCAGATGGATCAAAATGTTTGCGAGTTTCTGTTGGTCATGATTCTAGAATATCAGCAGACTCTCTTCAGGTACTCTTTAATTTACAGTGATATTGGCACAGATGTTTTGCACCTTTGCTAATACTTGCATTCAAGCTGAGTTACCGGTTTGGGTACAGGTGTGGGTACGGGTACCGGAACCCGGAATAGTGGATGGCAATTTTTTTTTTTGGATTCTACTTAAAAAAATATAATAGAGAAATAAAAATTCAAAGAAGCCTGCATACTGTACTAGTTTCCTGGTCAGTATTGATTATGACACAATGAAAAGTAAAATATTGCACTCAATGCAGCGTAATCAGCAGTCAAAATAGTCAATGTAAGTGGTACAAAAGTTAATGCTGTCTATATAGCAGAGATCTTTGGTCAATACAGTCAATATAGCAGAGCTCTTTGGTCAACACTGTCAGATAACCACATTTAAGAAGAGTCAATCGAACAAGGGTCAATGCAAGTGTAGAGAGTCAATGTTGAAGATCTGGTGTGCTGATTCACAAATGATGTCAGATTTACAGTCTGGCCCAAACATTGTCTTTTTCCTCCTCCTACGATAGTGCTGGTCAAATGAGAGAGTAAATGATGGAATGATGC
>VDFB02291423.1:0-83427 GCA_007258455.2 Sequoia sempervirens
CTGTGTGACACATTTTCCTATATTGCACCACATTTTATTCACAAAACATCACAATTTCTTTACTGAGCCACATTTTCTATCTGTAGAACTGCATTCGCTAAAACTGTGATGCATCTGACAAACTACAACTCATTCGAAACCTGAAATGACGCATTTTCTTGGAAAAAACTAAAACACTGTTGCAGTCTAAAACCCAAGACCAAACTTTTCCAATCTGCTATCAAACATCTTTTTCTAGCAGCCTCTATCAAAAACCAGAAAGAAAATTCCTCAAGTCTTCCATTAGTTGCATCTTTAGGTTGCATTTACCCATAGGTCCAAACTTGCAAAATTTTAGTTGCATCCTTTAGAAGTCCATCATCTTCATTTGTAGTCATAAACTAGTCTTTAGGTCCTCATTTCATTTTCAGATTTTGGAATTAGGAAACTTACCATACCTTTGCAAAATCATTGCCTTCAAGAGTAGTTTGTCATTGGACTTAGTCAAAATCCTTCTTTTAAGTCATTTTCCTTTTTATGAGACTTTCCAACTCAAAAGTCTAGTTAGGAAACCTCACTTTGTCATCTTGTCATCTTGTCCTTTAGTCACATTAGTAAGTCCTTTGATGATCCAAATTGAGACATAGGTCAAGCTTAGGGTGGTTAAGTAACCTTCTTCTAAATCATTTAGACCCTTGTATTTTCATACCTTAGAACACTCCAGTCATTCTAGTCCTCATTTTGCATAACTTATTCCTAAAAATCCAAAAAACTAGTCCTCATTGTCCTTTGTCCTTTCCTTTAGACAACATACTGTCATATTGCATTCCTTATTGTAAAAAAAAAACCCAAAAACATAGTTTGCATTTGCATCCCTTATTGAAAATCCCAAAAACATAGTGTCATCATCTAGTTGTCACTTTCACCCTTCTTCCTAATTTGAGCAATTCCTTATATGGTTGAGACTAGGCTTCAAAGAAAAAGGAGACAAATGGCTAATTTTGGACAAGACAACAACACTTACATCTTCTCCAATGACATGAATCAAAAAAGGAACCAAGACACATCTTTTATCAATCCTTTCAATGAAATGAACATGCCATCTTCTTCACGTAACCCATTTGAATCATTCATGCATAGATATGAACATGGACATGGATTTATGGAAGACCTAGAAGTCACCGTGCAAAATCCTAACGTAGCCTCCTTCATGGAAGATTTAGTATTACATGACCCACAAAGATATCTAGCCATGCTCTTGGACCAAGGGGCTAAATTTCCACGTGGCTTTGACATTAACTCTCTAAGGCCAACATCACCTGATCACAACAACAATACAAACAATATATCCAACACTAGTCAACCCCAAAACAATGCAAACAATACCTTTGTTGGTACCACCTCACAAGTTGTCACAAGCACTATCAATTCCACCTCTAATGACACATACAATCAAAACAATTCCAACACAATCAATGCAACATCCATTGGAGGGGTACCAACTATATCACAAGCCATGTCACAAAAAATGCCTACAATGTCAACCACATCTTCACAGTCAATTGGAGCTACCTTTGGATCCTCAACAATAGGGGCAAGCTCTTTAAACCCCCTATTTAGAGATTCATCTAGTTCCATGGGGCATTATCATCAAATCCTTTCATTGGTTCTTCATTCAATCCCTTTGGAGGAAGTAAACGATGTATTTTCATTCAGGGACCACAACCAAATGTCAACACTTCGTCACAACTTAATACCAACACTTCCCAAGGGAAAAACACTAACATTCCCCATGGAAAATTTTACCAATATGGACAAGACAATCATATTACATAGCATATAACGTTGTTTAGACACCAAAATAGTCAAGGTCAACACATCCTGCAAATATCAATTAATACGACAAGAGGACACATTCCCACCTATGCATCATACATTCATACCCATCAAAATGTCCCTAGCCAAAACTTGCAATACCAACAACATTCAAATCAAAACACATCATACATCTCACAACAACACATCCCACAGCAATATCAAAGTGCATCTTCACAACAAATTGGCACTCATGGGATACCCATCACTCCCATGTGTGACGCAACAAACAATCCTATAATTGAAGCTTTGATTGTTCAAGTGGAAAACTTACAAAAAAAAATAGAGACCATGCAAATGTCCAATAAAAAGTCACACATGTCATATGACCTATGTCCATACCCTTTTGACACAAGTCTATACATTCCACCATCCCTCCTAGGTACGTGGCACCAAACTTCACTAAATACAAAGGCAAGACAAACCCCATTGAACACATTCAAGAATTCAAAACCAATTGCACGGACATTGCCTATGAACATACTTGATGAGACTCTTCCCCAAGAGTCTTGTAGGCCCTACACTTGAATGGTTCCCCACTTTACAAAAAGAATAAAATCATGGGATGAACTTGTAGACAAATTTGTGTGAAATTATGCCTATAACATTGACATAGACACCTCCATTACCAGTTTATGCAAACTTACACAAGAAGAGGCTCGTGAAACTTTCATTCCATTCTTTCAAATATGAAGATGTTTAGAAAGTCGTTGCCACATCAACATACCTGAGAAAGAAAAAGTTGACATGTTTTTCCAAACACTCCAAGGCCCATTGAAATATGGCTTGCAAGTTCATTGTTGCACAACCTTCACAAACTTAGTTGAAAAGGGTGTCCAACTTGAGAAGGTCCTAATTTCCAAAGGAGAATTAAAACATGTCCCTAAGAACATGAACACAAACCCACCCATGGACAAGAATAAATACTGGGTTAAAAATAAATACATTACCAATGATGGGGTCGTTGACTCTAGGGCGGTAAACACAACGGGTCCTATACTTACTCTTAAAGGAGCTTCACTGCAAAATACACAAATAACCACACTGACACCTACTACTAATGCCATTCAAAATATTCATAACAATCAAAACAGTCAAAACCAAGGGCAGGCATGATAGACAAGGAAATTCCCAAAGAGATGCACATATACTCCCTTGGGTGAACCAATCAAAGACCTCCTTAAGAAGCTCATTCAAAATGGTGTCATCACATTAGAAGATCCTAAGCCATATGACCTAGGATAGTTTAAACCATCTTGGTGGGACGAAAAAACTTTTTGTGATTACCATCATGCTAAAGGGCATAAGATATCCTCTTGCCAACAATTAAGAAATTTGGTACAAGACCTCATTGAGAATTGCAAAATTGAATTGGGTGGACCACAATTTGTGTCAAACACAGACCATACTATTCACAAGAACCCAATGTAGGACCATGGTTCAAATAACCCCTCAATGTTAGGTCCTAAGAAAAATAATAATCGTGCCAACTATACTCGTACTGCCTTCGACTATTCTGGTGGAACCACTATAAATCATGTTCGAGCTGCTGACGAATACGTCAATACCATTACGGTCAAAAGAGCACCAAAATGAAATGTCACTACTTGTGATGGAAAAGTCACCATAGCTAGTCCTCCTCCTCCTAGGTAGCCAATAATTATGATACTCGGTCCATCAGCTAAGCAATCACAATCAGGTCCATCCACCAAGCAGTTGCAACCTAAGGGATAGTTTAACCTCATTGACCAATGAGGCAAGACACCTGCTCAAATTTATATACTTGAGTTGCTATGCATTTCTCTTGTGCATAAGGCCATACTTGAAAAAACCTTGCAAGAATCTTCTATCCCTCATGACATTGATGTGAACCAGTTTGAAACCATGGTGGGATACCTCACTACACCCCACCATGTAACATTTCCAAATCAAGACTACTCATCACCAAAGTCCAATCATAATGATTACTTACACATTGAAGTCTTTATCCATAAGCATAAGGTTAGATGAGTTTTAGTAGATGGTCGAGTAGGACTGAATATATGCTCCTTAAAATTGGTTAAGGCTCTAGGATTTTCTAATGCTTGCATAGATGCTACAAAGAGCATTGCTATAAAGGTTTATGATGATGAAGAACATTCCTCTCGAGGTATCACTTTTCCTATCCGAGTTGGGCTGACCATTATAGACACAACTTGCCAAGTCCTAGATCTTGAATTTCCCTATAACATCTTACTTGGCTGACCTTGGATTGATGCCCTCAAAGCCGTTCCATCCACCCACCACCAATGCCTGAAGTTTCCCTTTGATGACACAAAAATCACCACATATGGAGACCCTTATCCCTTTTAGTATTGCACCAATCTAAGGGGTATTTCAGAACATCAAGTGACCATCAACCGAGAGGCTCCCAACTCCTCTTCTTCCAAATTCATTAACCCATCCACACTTTCCAAATCATCTGTTTCCACTCCTTCCACTTCCACCAAACCATCCTCCTTTATTCCTAAGATTGAATCCAATGTCAAGATCTAGGACCAAGGATGTGGAGAGTATAAATTTAACACGACCTACTGTATCACCAAAATACCCAAGTCTTCTAAGGCTTATGGTCGACCTTGTTTTAGAATGGAGCCTAAGGAAATTTTCAAAGTTCATCCAACACACATTTTTTATAAAATGGGGAGAAATGAGAAAAGAAGACATCAAGGACATATCAACATGGATTTATAAGGACCTAGAAGATCCATCCCCATTGCTAGTCCAGATATACGACAAAGGTTAGGTTATGATGGAACTAGCGGCCTTGGTAGAAATAAAATTGGAATGTGGGAACCTATAATGCCTTCTCAAAGACAAAAGCATCTTTGGTTAGGGATAGAGTTACTCAAAAATGGAGATCAATCTACCAATGTACTTTTGAGTGAGAGTGTGAATGCTTGAGAAAGTGTCGAGACTATTGAAGAATCCCTTACCAAAACTGACTGCCATGAATGGGAATTTGGCTCCCAGTGATCCCTGAGTGACTATTTCCTTGATGAATTGTTCCTTGAACCCAGAGGAACTACATTTGAAGAAATATTTTGAAAAATGTTTAAAATTGATTCAACACAAAATAATGACAACCCTAAAATCCCAAAGAAATGAGAAGACTGGGATAGACTCTTTTTCTTGACTAAGAATGACAAGTCTGAATCATCTTCTAATCCCATTGGCCATAATCCTAACATACTTTTCCAACCATCTAATAGTAATGATCATCACTTGAAATCATCTGACTCGCCACATGACACTACCAACCCTAATGCCAGTTCATTTGTTCCTTATTTTGACAATGAGTATGAATCAAGTGAAGGAGAATATTACATAGAATTCAATTGGGAGTTCGATGATGACAATTTCATTTTCAACCTCTTTGAATCCTTCTGCATGCTTTCGTTGTCATCCCCACCATTCACCAATACTGATGATGGTATCTCCTTAGTCTATCCACAACTAATTCATTGGGATCAACAAGGCCCACCTGTTATGGACATATTTCAGAATGATGAGGCCATTGCAGAATTCATGGTGATGCATGAGGGCATACGAAGTGGAGACCACAAGGCTGAATTTACTATTGACCTAGATTGTGCAGCCTACTTTGGGGAGACTGCTTCGTCCTCTAGTCGCAAAATGAAAAAAAAATGACACGTCTTTCAGTGAAAATCAAAAGGCACCTTTTGACGATAAAAAAGTAAAAATAAAGGATGTATCTGCGGGTGAAAACCTCTTCGAGATGGAGGACTGGAATTTCTCCCCATGACTCAAGAAAAATTAGAAATGCTCATAGAGGACACCATGGAAGTTAACATAGCTACAACAGAAGATCCAAAAATTGTCCTCTTTGTGGCATCCCTGACAGAAGAAGAGAAACCTGAATTTCACAAATTATTTTTAGAGTGTAAGATTCACTTTGCATGGTCCTACGCCGATATGCCTAGGTTGGATCCAAAACTAGTCTTGCACCATTTTCCATTACTTCTAGACGCCAAGCTAGTAAAACATAAACTACAAAAAATGCATCCTTAAATTACCTTGTTAGTCAAAGCATAACTTAAGAAATTGTTGGATGTGGGATTCATATGGTAAATAGACTATGCTAAATGGATTTCAAATCTTGTACCATTCACAAAGCCAAATAGTCAAATCCACATCTACATAGATTTTCAGGACCTAAATAAAGTGTGTCCAAAGGATGACTTTTCGTTACCAAACATAGACATTATAGTTGATCTTATAGCAGGATATGAGATGTTGTCCCTCATGGATGGTTTCTTGGGTTATAATCAGATTGTATTGCCCCTGAAGACTATCATAAAACAACTTTCACATGTCCTTGGGGTACATACTATTGGAACACCATGCCTTTTGGTCTCAAGAATGCAGGCGCCACTTATTAGAGACATATGACAACAATATTCCATGTCATGATGCACAAGCTAATGGAAGATTATGTCAATGGCCTTTTGGAAAAATATTTGACACGCAAAGATCACTTGAATGTATTAGAAAAAATATTCAAGACGTTGGAAGAATACAAAGTCCACTTGAATCCCAAGAAATGTGTCTTTGGTGTGACATTAGGGGAACTTTTGGGGTACACAGTTTCTCGCAGGGGCATTGAAGTTGATCCTGCCAAAGTAAAAGCCATATTATACATTCCTCCTCCAAAAGGGATAAGTGAGCTTAATAAATTGCAAGGCAGGTTACAATCTATCAAATGCTTCATCGCATAATTGGTTGACAAGTGTCAACCATTTCAGTATCTCCTACGCAAGGGAATCCCATTTGTGTGGACTGATAGATGTCAAGAGGCTTTCCAACTGATAAAGGATTATCTATTGTCACCACCTATTTTAATGCCACCAATCGAAGGGAAACCTTTTATTTTATACACTTCAACAACAATTTCAGCACTAGGGGCATTACTGGTGCAAAATGATGATGACAAGGAAAGGGCCATATACTACATCAATCAGACATTAGTTAGATATGAGCTAAATTACACATCCATTGAACATGCTTGTCTTGTAGTTGTATTTGCAGCTCAAAAATTAAGACACTACATGTTGAATCACAAGACACATCTTGTGGAAAAGATTGATCCCCTAAAGTATCTTCTGAGCCATGCAACATTGACGGGATGCCTGACAAAGTGGGTAATGATCTTGAGCAAGTATGACATACAATATGTGGAACGAAAGGCCATAAAAGGACAAGTAATAGTAGATCAACTGGTAGATGCACCTATACAAGGTGATCATCCATTGGTAGCAGACTTTCCTAATAAGTCCATATTTCATATAGAACCTAAATCACCTTGGAGGCTATACTTTGATGGGTCTCATACTAGTCATGGCTTGGGAGCAGGAATATTGTTTATCACATCGCAAGGAGAGTCCATCCCTAAGTCATTATGCATTTATTTTCCATGTACAAAAAATGTTGCAGAATATGAGGCACTTGTTACGGGACTCAGAATGGCCATAAAATGAAAAATTAAAACACTTCATGTTTATGGATATTCTCAGTTGGTCATCAACCAAGTCAATGACAAATATGACACCAAAGATGGGAAATTAATGCCTTATAAATGAATGGTTGACAATTTTCAAACATATTTACACATGTTTACTTTTGAGCAAGTTTCGAGAGCACAAAATAAGGCTATAGATGCAATGGATACAATTGGATCTCTCCATGACATTCCAAGCAACATGCCTCAGTTTGAATTCTTGGTGGAGAAACTTTTGGTTTCTGCATATGACATTCCAAAATCAAAGATGGTTTGCAAGCTGGTTGGTCACAGTTCTCCATGGTATCAAGAAATTTATGAATATCTTCAGTCCCAGACCCTTCCCCCCAACCTATCCAACAACCAACAAAGTTCCTTTATCTGTAAGGCTTCTTGATACACCATCATCAGTGACACCCTATACTACCATAGCTTTGAAAATACCCTTCTTCGATGTCTTGACACTGACAAAGCACGAACAACCTTATGCGAGGTACATGAGGGTATATGCAGATATCATTTGAGTGGTCCTACTTTAGCCAAGAAGATAACGAAACTTGGGTATTACTAGCCAACAATGGAAAAATATGCACTTGATTTTTTCAGAACATGTCATCAATGTCAGATACATAGTGATTTGATTCATGCACCAGGGAACTTCGGCCAATTACTTCTCCTTGGCCCTTTGCATAATGGGGACTCGACCTCATGGGAAAAATAAATCCTACCTCTTCCAATGGGCACAAATTCATTATCACTTCCATTGAGTACTTCACTAAGTGGATTGAAGCCATCCCCCTCACATACATAATCGACAAAAAAAATTCCAAATTCATCCTTAATTATATCATTTTCCAGTGGCATTCTACACTCCATCATCATAGACAATGGTCATCCTTTCAAAAACCAAGACGTTTGTGAGTTATGTGAACACTTCCACATCCAATATCATTTCTCCATTCCATACTACCCGCAAGGAAATGGTCAAGCTAAGGTGTCCAATAAGACAATCATCAAAATTCTTAAAAAGATGATCAATGACACTGGCCATGACTGGCACATCCAACTTAACTCTTCTTTGTGGGCTTACCACACCAACATCTACACACCCACAGGAGCCACTCCATTTTCCTTGGTCTTTGGAGCTAAATCCATATTTCCTATCGAGGCTGAAATTCCATCCTTAAGAGTCTCCATGAAGGGTCTGATTGATGATGAAGAATACAGACAGTCACAACTGCATGAATTGGAAATGCTAGAGAAAAGTATACATAATGCTTTAAATAATCTACAAGCATATCAAAACCGCCTATGTCGCAGTTACAACAAGAGATTCATGGTCAGAAAGTTTGACATTGGCAATGTGGTCTTCATGCAAAATCCTAAGAATCAATTGAATAGAGAAAAACCTGGCAAGTTCAAGCCAAATTGGTTTGGTCCTTACATCATCACATCTTCTTTTGGTTCTGGAGCATGCCAGCTAGCTACTTTAGATGGTGAACAACTAAAAAATCCTATTAACAGTCTACATATTTGAAATTTTTATGCATAGCATCAAAGATTTTGGCTAAAAACCATCAAAAATACAAAAAAATTGAAAAATATAAAAAATCGTCACCCTAATGAAAACCTGGCAAACATGCGTCTTGGTGACATCAAAAAAATAAAAAAATAACAAAAATAGTAAAGACAAATAATTCGTCCAATAGTGAAAACCTGGTAAATGGGTGCTTTGGATAAGTACCATGGTGAAAACCTAATAAACATGAGCCATGCATAGTTGGTTTTTCTCTTCCATCTACTGTCACTCTATCTACCTTAGTCCATAATAAATACCTTCTTTTATGACATCATCTTGACACCCATCACGAAACCCTACCATTCCTTTCATGGCTGACAACGGTTGACATCAAGTCCTACATACCATCCATCTGTCACCCCAAGCACGTCATTTTGACATCCTTCAAGCTTGGCTAGTCCTGGACTTGATTGGGGGAAATCCCGTTAGCATTCGACTACAATGGGTATAGTACATGGTCTTAAAAATCATAAAATCTCCTAAAAAAAAGACCTAAAAATCATAAAATTTCCTTTAAAAAGACTTTAAAATATAAAAAAATGTTCTAAAAAAATAGACCTAAAAATTGGAAAACGTCCTGAAGAAATCCAAAAAAATCAAAATATGACAAAAACACAAAAAAAATCCAAATAATGACTCAAAAATCCTAAAAACAGGGTCAAAGTCAGTCATGTTAGTCAGTTCACATCATTGTCGAACTACGTTGTCTCTGTGCATTTGCTATATAGGCAAGGCTCATTTTTGGGCCCTCAAGACATTAGGTCAGTCCTTTCAGGTTTTTCAAAATAAAAAGTATGACACAATTTTTGGTCACCAAGATAAAGTCATTGGTCGTGTCAAACTATGAGGTCTCTGAGTGTATGATGTAGGAAAGACCATCAATCGATGAGCCCTCGAGGCCGCACTAGGTCAATCGATTAGGGTTCATGGCACTGCATTGGCACACACGTCAAATGTTCTCAAGACAAACAATTCATTCCAAAATAGACAAACTCCTACAACAAACTATGACAATTAATCAACATGTCAGTTACATCAGCATTTCAACATCGACATGTAGTTAATTATGTCAACACAAGTCAACTTTGTCAAAACAAGTCAAATTTTGTCAATACAGGTCAAATACAGTCAACTTTAGTCAAACTCGATCAAAACTAGTCAAACTATCAACACATGGTCATTCTTCATATGTGTCCTTCTGAAGGATCCCTTTTGTCATTTACTTGTGCCTTAGGATGTATCCTTCCTAGGCATTGTCACTGTCATCTGGAATTCTGAGGGATCCTCTTGACATTTGAGGATCGATCCTCTCGACATTGACATTATTCAGGATGTGTCCTTCCTGAATTTGGTAACTCTGACATTCGACACCTTGACATTGTCAAACCTGACAACTTTGGTATTTGACACCGTCTAACCTAGAAACTTGACATCAAAACACCTGACACTCAGACACACTCAACAAACACTTGGAAAACACTATCTTAGCATTTGGTCCTTGGATCTTTCATCATGCTACTAGTTTCTTCATGATGTCTTGGTGACAAGATTTAGAGAAGCAACGACATATCATGATGATTGGCTTGTCTTATCTTTTTAAAGCATTCATGTTGCTAGTTCTTCGAGGATGTCCTGACAATAGGATTTAGAGGAGAAACAATGTTTCATGACTTGTTTTTATTGTCTTTCTTGTCTTTTTATGCTTGTCGTTGATGTGACAAAATGACTGGGGCAATTGTGCTCTTATTATGAGTCATGATCATCCTTGTCTGTGATTGCTTGTCTCATGTGATGGTATGAACTTGCACACCATTGATCTATATCATATCATGGTGTTTTTTGGCCATTACAATAATCCACCCAATGATGATTAAGAGGAATAATTTTTAAATCCTATGGTAACATATTGAAGGATTTGTTCTCCATGATAACATTCATCTCCCTTTGTCTTGTTGTCTCACCTCGCCTGTCTCATGATGATATCCCTTGACATACACAAACATAAGTGCAGTCGTGATCATATAGGCATTGCATTAGGTGTAAGTGCATACATCATCCATATCATTAAATCACATATATCACATCATAAGATTGTATTGTCCATACATATATAATCACACATTAACCATCCATAATCATAAACGTGGCATCCATCACAATCATACATTATGCATCCATATAATCATTATTATAACATAACATCATCATGGCATATAAGCATAAATAACAATCATATCATCATGGCATCTCATCATAAGTAGCTATCATAAAAGCATACATAGCATAACATATAAAAGACATCATCATTAGAATTATAAATGTGTAAATCACATCACATAGGCATCATATAGTCATCATAACTACATCATCATAACAATCATCAGATAAGCATATATCATAAACATAATCCAAAAATAAGGTTGGGACACTGATGCCTAGAGGGCCTATGTCCCCCTATTTTGGCTCCAAATTTAAATATATCAGTGTTGGCATTTTATTATTTGAAATTTAAATGCCTAAAGTCATCCATCGAGATTCATTTTTTGGGAAATTAGAATAATAGCATATAAATACCTAGTTATTCCATCATTTGAACATTAAGTGGAAAATTTGAGAATCAAGAGCAAGTATTGTGATCAAGAGAAAGTGTTGTGATCAAGAGCATTCAAGAGAAAATCAAGAGCAGTCATTAAAGGATTTATTGGAGAAATTGAGGATCCAAAATCATGTCAAAGCAATTTGAGAATTCAAGCAAGATCAAGCAAGATCAAGCATGATCCAAGACCTTGACATGATGTATATGAATTCAATCCTTCAAGGAAGCCATTGAAGGGTGGTGAGTTGTAGCACTTTGTGTTTCCATAATTCCTTCCTTTCATTTATCACTTTATCATTTACATCAATGTCATTGTGGAAGTGGAAACACTAAAATGGGGTTTGACCGAGGCAAGCCCCTAAATGGCACAACATTTCTTCTCTCTTTGAATATGCAAGTTTCAAGTCTAAACAAGATTGAAGGTCAATTATTTTTTGTTGTGTTTGAAACCCTACACCTTGAGAACTCACAAAAACTCACTTATAGAAATATCTCTAGTGATCTAAAAAAATTGCATACGAAAAATCAGAAGCTTGAAAATATGATGCTTGAGGACTGTGAAAACATCTATCCAAAAAATAACTACAAGGACAGTGGCGCCCTTGGAGGAAACATCTTCAAAAATTTAGCTGAAATTTATATCACAGGTGCACAATGTCCTCAGTCCCGATCCGATGTTAGAATTTTTATTATAGTTTCCCAAATTTTGAAAACTTGTATTTTCATATTAGGGCATGTAGTTTAATTAGGTTAATAGAAGCAAATCAATTCCAATTCATTTCCTAGACTATAAATAATGCAAATCCAGGTTTTATTGGCTCACCTTCAAGGTTAAATTCAATCTAGAATCTCCTTGATTTGCATCATAATGTTCTTTTGAAAAGGACTTGATCCTAATGTTATATGTATTGGACCTAGGATCCCTTTTTCATAAAAATAATTACAACAATATTTATTTGTATCAAAATTCATTGCATAATATTGTTAGAGTCATTTTGATTGTCGATTGTCCTATATGGATTGATTTGCATCTATCTTTTTCAACTATACGTTGTTTCTTTTGATTTTAATGTACTAATGTATATATAAATCCTTTAGAGAGACATGATGGGTGTTGAATATGGATAAGAGAGTAATAGGTTAATTGTCTAGCCTACAACTAATTTATTGTATATTACAACATATTTAAGAATAATTTACACAAAGGTTAAAAACAAATTTAAGTGTCACCATTTATTTGATTTATTATATTCTCTATCATATCATGTATTTTATTTGTGCATTAAATATATGTATGCTAGCATAGGAATTAGATATACTATGTTAGATTGTCAGTGATTACATGTTGCGCCAAATTCTATAATGCATACCAAATTCAACTTTCTCGATCTTTCTAAAGGGTCCCTACACATAGCCCTAGAGAATCTTATTACTTCATTCTTGAGTAGAAAATCACTCTAAATATTCTCTATATCCTCATTGCATTCAAATACTTTTAATCAAAAAATTCTATCGAGGAATTTATTTTGATACTTTTATAAATGATTCTTTAAGGTTGTATTGATTGTAAAATGACTAATTTTTGGTTGTATATAAAGATTTGTGTTATCTATATTGTTGTAACATTTAATGCTAGATATCCTTTATGAATATAAATGAAAAGCTCTTTTTATCATCTATTTGATGAGTAAAAATTATTATTCTTGTTCAATTTTTTAATTATTCTATTGTTTAAACATTTTGCTACATTATTTTATATTTTAAGGAAAGAGGCCCTTACATATGGAGCCTAGCAAAAACTTACAATATCCAATCATAATTTATTCCCATAAAACCCAAAAGTGGTGATATGGGGCGAAAGATCGTAATTACCAAAAGGAAACCCTAATTTAATTCCCTTGGAGGAAAATGGTATTGTAAATTACCTCTAATAAGTCAACAAATTTGTGTCTTTATATATTTATGTATGAATGCATATATATACATACATGTATGTACATACATAAATGTATATATATATAATATATATATATATGTGTGTGTGTGTATGTATGTATATATATGTATATACATCTATACACACATACATAAATGTATATATATGTATATACATATATACACATACACATATGTATCTATATATACAAATATGAAGATATATACATATACATATATGCATGCATATATACACATATGTATATATATACATATCTATACATGTATATATAAATGTATATGTATGTATTTATAGATATATATGTATATGTATATTTATATATGTATATATGTATATATATGCATATATGCATATATACACACACACACACATGTATGTGATAATTGATGTTAATACTAGTTTCATATATATGCACGAATGCATACATACATGTGTGTGTGTGTGTATCTATCTGTGGTATATGAAAAATGGGGCTTGAATGCTATCATATGACTTAGGACATAGAGCATACCCACTTTCCACCTACTACATTAAAGGGTAACCCTAGAGATCTCAATGCAAAGGAGAAAGAGATCTTGCAATAGGGTTGTCCTATGGGCTGAATATAAGCTAATAAGGGGTTTACCACCAAATTTATACTTGGAAAGATAAATGAAATGCAAGATGCAACACTAAACCCTAATTCAATACAATAACCTATAAAATGACCTAGAAATGCAAATAAAACAGGATAGAAAAGGAGTAAGATGAATAGTATGCACTTGGAAATATGGAAGTGATTGATTGAAGCTTAGAAACATTGGAAAATTTTACTTTTTGACCTACTAGGACTCATTCGCCAATCTGGGTGAATTAGTCCCAGATCTAGATTTCTACACAAGAACCTGTTTCGGGAAAAAGGGCATCTGAATCTACAAACAGTTCTGGAAAAAACCTACAGTAGGAATCATTCGCCACCTTGGGTGAATCAGTCCCATTCTACTTTTTCATGAATTTAAAAATCGGATCTGCACTTCAACACTTGCTCTTTCCTTCCAAATTGGTTTCCTGATATGAATCTGCGAAAAGATCTACAAAACATTATATAGACTTGATTTTTTTATGGGGGGTTTTCCTTGGTCAAACCCCTAGTTTGGTAATTAAACCTCGATGGAAGTAATGAAATATGCATGCAATAGGAATAAATCCTAGCCTTAAGTGTTTCTAAAACTAGGAAATTTGAAACATGATGCAACCCTATTCTAATGTGTAAGAATATGATGCATAAATAGAAACATGAAGATGAATGAATCCCTTTGAGAGATCTCTAATCACCCAAATGATCCCTCGTGATGCTTGTACCTTCCTTAGCCATGTAGAGTGATAATGGAGGATGGAATCACTTAGGAAACAAGTCCTTAGGCTTGGCTTGATGGCTAGTTGCATCTCCCCAACCTAGAATCCATCATGATTCACCATAGAAAACCATGATCAACCCTTGACAATGCTAGATATTGAATGAAATTGAGCTTGAAGACCTACAAAAACACTTTAATGCTGCTCCAAGACTTCAACTTTGCTTTCCTTTGAAACTTGAATGCTCTTGCTTGAAGATTTTTAATGCTTGTCTCTTGAATTTTCTCTTGAAAATGCTTGCTTAGATTGCTTAGATCATAAAAATGACTTATAAACTTGCTTATATAGGAATTAACACCTAATTTACCATTATTTAGATCTCAAAGGCCAAACTCAACCAAAAATTTGAATTAAAAAGGTGATTTTCCTGCTCAAATTTGAAAAAGACCCCAAATGGGACTCATTTGCCTAAGGTGGTGAATGCGTCCCACCTAAGGGGACTCATTTTCCCAAGGTGGCGAATTAGTCCCACCCTAGATTTTTGAGGTGCGTTTTTGGGATTTTTGATGTTTTAAGTGATTTTGTCAGGTTTTTAGCTGAAATAAGCCTTGAGATCCAAAATAATGGGTCTTAGGGGCCTATTAATGATGATTTAAAGGGTAATTAATGCAAGGGTGCCCAAAATAGGTCCAAATTAGGTAAGTAATTATACTATCTCCAAGAAGGGAGTACAATTTTAGTTACCACATTTAGCCCCCACTTTAGCACCCATATGACTCTATGTGTATATGGAAGCTAGAGGACTCTGAACAATACACTTTATTTCATAAAAGGATACTCATACAAGAGAGTGGAGCCCCCATTGTAGCTATATGCAAAACCACAATGTTAGGAACCACATCCCACAACATGAATTCCTTAGTTGTCCAAAATTCCTCTTATCTAACTTCTTTCTAGAAATCACATTTGAGGGTAGATGTATGCCCCCCCTTGATTCTGCTTGCTTTATGGAGGTGGAATAAAGGTAGCAATCTAGCCAATCGAATAAGGTAGGTCATATCATAGGGTATTTCAAAGTAACATACGTCGTGATGATAGAAATTTGATGAGAACCAGAGCATAATCATGATTCCAACACAACAAACAACATAAAAAATGGAGCTCTCTATCACCCATTATGTTGATTTGAATGAAAGGTAGTTTTTAACCCTAATAGAGTAAAAACCCTAATTTTAACTTATATAAGAGAAAAAAGTGAAGTAAATTTTAACTATTTTATCATTTACCTTCTTGTAGTTTGAAATTCCCATTCGTGCTACTAGATCATGAGCAACAACTCTAACAAGCACCAACACCCACAACCATGGAGAGGCTAGCACATCCTCCATGCCCCCTACACATGATGAGGTTGTATTCACATAGCCTTCCACAGAGCTAGGTGATGATATTTTATTTACTTCCATGCTTTATGCTTATGCTTATGTTTTATGCTTTAATTTTATGTATACATATATATCATGATGTCAATTGATTATGTTTATGGTTTCTATCTTGCAAGAGCTATGAGAGATCTTCATGTTCTCTATCCTTAGGTGGTTGTAAAGATAGTGCCCCCATCAGTCGACAAGAGGCCATTGATTCATACTATGTTCCCCCACCCATCATGGAGTGAGATCTAGAGTTGTTCAGGTCGTATGTCAGACTGTGAGTAGTGTATGAGAGTCTTAGGAGGTGCATCCACCGAGCCGAGGCTACCCAAGATGCACAGTCATCTTGGACCCCAACAAATTTTGAGAGACTATAGTCTAAGGTAGCTAGACTACATGCAGAGAGAGATCAAATAGAAAGGGAGTGTCAAGAGGCCCTTGGATAGGTACGAGGCTTATTTACAAGCCTTCTAGATTGACACGATAATGCAATTAAATATATTTTACAATGTTGAATTAAGGGAAAATGGGTTCATTAACTCTAGAGAGGTGTGAAAGTTCTTTACAACACTTTACAAGACCTTTACAAGACATTGATAAGTGCATTTTATTCAATTTTCAAGGGTCCAAGACCTAGTGTGGTAGTGTAAATTACCTTACAACACTGAATCAAGATATCATTGAGTCCAATTTATCATCAAGTATTCCCAAATCAAGAAAGAAATACTTTTTCTATGGTACACTTAGCTACTTTGTATGTGAAATGTATCCTTTTCCATGCACTTAGTTAAGCTAGTTATCATTTTTGAACTAGCTCATCTTGAAGGTCACGAGTCTACCCTAAAGATTTACAAGTTCATAAACATCCTTTATCCTAACATCAAAACATCAAGAGAAAGTCAAAAGTGTTGTCACAAAACATTTTCAAAGATCACTTCCCACATCACCCATATTTTCACCCCCATTATCACCATTGCTCTAAAAAGACTTAGAGTGTCTCTTGTACCTAGATTTGAGTCAACTAGAGAGTTCAAACATTACAAATCTCAACACACCTCTCCATCATTGACCCACAATCTATGGTAAATACAAGATCACAACACAAGAGAATCATGGAGAAAACCAAAGTCTTATCTATCATTAGTGATCTGAATCCTCAAGAATTCAATCCATGGAGTTATTCTACCCCATCACAACAACCATCATCTCCATCAGGGCCATATGAGATAGAAGATATCATGAACAACCCATTTGGACTTACTAGAGAAGATATCATGGAACATCAAGCCTTAGAAAATCTGGCTCCAATTTCCCCATATTTTGTTGCACAATCATTGACACAAGGCTTGAACTCGTCTATGATTCAACAAAATCCATCCCTTGTACCAAGTCAACCCTTAACATCTAGTCTTGCTAATAGGCTAGGAACCAACCTTGGTCTCACTTCATGTCTAGGAACAAACACAACTTTTGGTATTCACAAAACAACCATTTCATTAACCACCAACCTTCCCCAAGACACAAGTTGGATACCCACCTTTGGAAAACCACTTACATTCCATGATGCCACAAAAATATCGACATCTCAAGTGAAACCATCTTAATCCATCATCACAAATACCGCAAGTATTCATAATGTTACACAAGGTAATGTGAACCAAGTACCTCAATTAGGAAAACAAGAGCAAGTTAACACTCTCACACAAAGTCAACCCTTGACAAGTGGTTCTGACAACCCTATTGACACATCAAAACAAGTGATTACCCAAGCTACTCAAATCAATCCACCACCTACATCAAACCTATCCATCATCAATCCAAATCAAAACAACACCTTGGTTACAAATCCCATCAACCAAGGTAATATCTTGATCACACCTCAAATACAAGGGAACCCCCTACCCATTTATCAAGGAAACCTTTTCAATCAATTACAAGGTCTTAACATGCCATTACCATCATAATATCCAATAACATCATCATATTTCCCCACAGCCCCTCTCACCATGCAAAATCAATTAGGATCTCAAACTTACATTCCTCCACCTCCATCTACCATCATACAAGGGATGTTAAATCAAGGGAACCATCCACCTCTCATCAGGAATCCACTACCCACTCAGAACATCAACACTCACAATCTATCTCAAATATCCCAACAATCAAATGATCCTACATTTCAAGCACATGCTTTTCCTTTACAATAAGCACAACAACATCAAGCAACCTTAGTAGCACAACAACAACATCAAGTAGCCTTAGTAGCATAGCAACATCAAGTAACCTTAGTATCACAACAACAACATCAAGCTACCTTAGTAGCACAACAACAACATCAAGCATCCTTGATAGCACAACAACATCAAGCAACCTTAGCAGCACAACAAAAAGCAGCCTTAGTAGTGCAACAACAATAGCAAGCACAAAAAATGGCTTTAGTAGCACAACAACAACATGCCCAAAAACAAGCCCTAGTGGCACAACAACAACAACAAAAAGCTCAAAAACAAGCCTTACTAGCTCAACAATACACCCAACAACAGCAACAAGGTTCCTATTATCCTCATATGAGCATCATCAATCCAAACACATCAGGAACATATTCATCACTTTCACAAAATTTTACACCATACACACCATATAACTCATTTGTCATCCCACCATATGTTCCTCCACCAAATCTGCAAGATGATCTAGCATCACAATTGAAAGCACTCTCACAAGAAATTCAGGACCTTTTCATGGGAAATAAAAATAAACTTCATACACAAAACTTGTGTCCTTGCCCATTTGATCAAAACATAGCAATGATACCATTCCCTCCTGGTTTTGAAATCCCCAAGTTCAAAAAATACAAAGGGAGGGGAAATCCTATAGACCACATCAAATAATTTAATTTCATGTGCATGGAGGTGGCCTATAATGATTCTTACTTAATGCACCTCTTCCCAAGAAGTTTAATAGGTCTAGCCATGGATTGGTTTTCTCAATTGCCTCTAGGTATTAGAAATTTCCAAGAAATTGCTGACAAATTCATAGATCACTTCTCCTTTAATCTTGATATGGATGTAAGACTAGAAGAGTTGTACACTCTTAGATAGAACAAGGGAGAATATTTTTCCAATTTCTTGCAAAGATGGAGGTAAAGTTCTAGTAAAAGCAAGTGGCCACTTCCCGACAAACAACAAGTGGGAATTATCATAGAAAATCTAGACCCTAATTTGTCTTTCCACTTGAAAATTCAATGCATCGCATCTTATGACAAGCTTATCCCTAGAGCCCTTAACATCGAGAGAGCCCTAATCTCATAAGGAAACACACAAGTGTATAAAGACAACTTCCCATCCACTAGTTTTAATGACAAACCCTACTATTGGGCCAAGAATAAGAATGTTACTAGTGATGGTGTTGTTGATGCAAAGGTGGTATGAACTACTCCTAGACAAGAAAACACCCAAACCATGAACACACAACAACCATACATGTCATTGTCAAATAATCAACCAAAAATCAATGCTACAAACACTCAACACAGACAATAGAGAACAAACAATGCTCCTTAGTGAAAATTCACTCCCTTTGGGGAACCTATAGAAGACATGTTGAAGAGGTTGATACAGTCTAATCTTATCACACTCCCAAATTTCTCAAACTATCAAGAGCCACAAATCAAACCTCGTAGCTATAGAGAAGATCGATTTTTTGTGAATTTCATTGGTACAAAGGTCATAGCACACACAAAAAAATTAGGCTCAAACATCTAATAGAGGATCTTATTGAACAAAGAGACATTGATGTTGATCAAAAATCTAGGAATGAAAATCTGAAAATTTACACGAACCCTATGCCTAATCATGGAAAAAAAAGACTCAACAAAGGCATCAACTTCAAACAATACCCAGGATACCATGTTGGGACATGTTTACGTTGTTTATGAGGAATCATGCATGTATCAAGATACTATTTTAAAACAAAGTCCAAACCCATCAACAGTGTTTGGCATTATTTTATACCGTCATGACAGCAAGTGGATATCAGATTTTGATATCTCTCCCACATATGACTCAATGATAGGACATGTTGAAGAAATTCCAAATGAGCTAGAAATATCCATTGTTGCACCAATGACCACAAATTGTTGTGAAGAGTCTTTTACCGATGATGTATCATCCACCCAAGGATCATGTCAAGAGGAGGCTCTTGAGGATAAAGAAAGTTATTCTGAATTGAGTCAAATCAAGAACCCCTATCCCCAGAGTTTCACAAAGAACTAAGGGAAATCTTCCAAAGAATTTTAAAATCTAAAGATTTCCCTGATATCACTCCTAAGATGTTTCTTTCGAATGGACATATAGACGTTCTTCATCCAAAACATGAGTCTCCCACTCTTGATTTTCCTACACAAGAGCAAGCAGTAGTTGAGATTATTGATTCTTACGATGATTTTGCATCATCGACATATTTTGAACCAGTACCAACATATTTTGAAATAGTATCAATAGATAGTGATGTCATGGAACCACAACAAATAGTTCATATTCCTAAAAAATAGGAACCCCTAGCAATATCATGTGTTCATGACAAGTCCTATTCAGTGGCTATGGATCAGAGGATACATTACCAAGGAAAAGGATTAGGTATTGATAACACCTTCACAGCATTGGGGGAAATCTTTTCTACATAAAACATCAACATATGGGGCATGAAGAATCCTTATGATGAATTTTTTTTCAATGCTAAAACTAGTCATATCATGAGTTGGCATTCACCCATCATCTCATACACAAATTGGGACCAACGTAAAAAGAAGAATTCCTATCAAAGCAAGGAAAAGATCATAGAAAAAATGAAGCTGTTAAGAAAAAAGGACAAAGAAAATACAAATGGATACCAAAGAAAAATAAAGAAATTCATCCCTCAAAAAATCCATTAGTCAAAGAAACTATAAAGAAAAATAAAAAAGGGAAGTGTATCCATCAAATACAAAAGCAAGCTTCTCAAGCAAGGAACAAAGTATATCTAGTGGTTTGTCCTAATTCCATGAAAACCTCTATCCCCACCCATCATTTCTCATCTTCCCAAGTTTGGAGAGTCAAAGGTTCCAAACCATCAACCAATCCATCTCATATTCCTTCATGCATGACATCATACACCCCATTCACAATATCCAATTCTCACATTGACCATGTGTTGGTAGCTACCCTTCATCATAAGGATTCTGAAGGCACTTTATCGTGATGTTCACACATAGAAAAGGTTATTTTGGTATCCACAAGGTAGATCAGAGTTCTTCAAGGTTGCATTCAAGTGCTTGTATCTTAGCAAAACAGCTTCTTCAAGCAGGATATCACTGGTACGTTATGAAAATGCCATCCACATTAGTACCACCAGGTGCTTCAACATGAGGCTAACATTTCTAGAAAATTAAAAAAAACAAAAAATGATCAAAATCCAAAAAAATGAGAAAAAGGATTGAAAAAGTAAAAAAAAATCATCCTCTAGTGAAAACCACTATGGTGGCACTTTGGGAAAGTACTATGATGAAAACTTGGCAAACATGCATCATAAGTAGAATCAAACATCTCTATGATGCTTCTAGGTCATGATAAAACCAATGTTCCCTCCATCCATCCAATCCAGCTTTATCCAGATATTCTATTTTATCTTGATCTTGACAAATATTTGGCGTATACTTCAACTCTACTCATGGAGAACTTTTGGCAGGCTCTTTACCATTTTATCTCATGAAGTCCCATAGCCCATATCTAGCATGCTAAAAAAATTCCAAAATCTTCACATACACATTACCTATCTTTATCCATTGCATTATGAAGAATTGCTAAACACTGGGGGCAGGTTATTGTACTCTTGTTTTCAAATAACTCTTGGTCCATGTCTTATATCTCACAATGTGACATCAACATCATGATCTAGGTATCGTTTTCCTTAAAATATCATTGAAAACACCAAAAAAATTTGGAAAATTGTAAAGGAAAAATCCAAAACATCTAGTAAACATCAAAATCTCAAAAAGGTCAAACATCAAAAAACCAAAAAACAATGTCCTTCCTATTGAACTACGTTGTCTCTGAGCTTGAATGTAGGAGAGGCCATCATTGATGTTCCCCTGAGACACCCTAGGTCAGTCAATTCCTCTTACAAAAATTTCAAATCTCATTTAATTCCTCTCAAATCTCATTCAATTCCTCTTACAGCAATTTCAAATTCTCAACAAACAACATTTACATCTCTCCCATCCTCTTCCACTCACACATTTCCCAAAATGTGCTCCACCCTCATCCAATAGAATTGTGACACTTGGCACATTCTCATTGGCTCTCAATTTATCCCACATTCACCAATTTCCTCCAATCTTCAACCCTTGGCTTCTATAAATAGAGGCATCATTTTCATAATATGGATCCACAACTTCATGCATTATCACTATAGCCATTTGAGTTCATAGTTTTCATCACTTTCAAGTTTCATAGCTAGATTATAGCCATTTTCTTCATCTTTGAATCATCAACAACTCATCAAGTTTATCGAGGGATTGGGAAAGGGCTTCTTTCCACATTAAAGGAGCACCACTCCCCCTATGGGATGAAGGTTTTGCTAGTTTAAATTAGATTACATACTTCAATTATGTTATTTCCTTGTTTATTTCATTTTTTCTCTTAAATTAGTTGAAGAATCTCATAGGAAGCATTAAATTTGTGTTACTAACATGTTTAATATGATTTTTCCATTTTTTGCAGCTATAAGGGAGCGACATCGCCCTTCTGCAAATGTGACACTGCAGAGTGCTGCTTTTGACACACAACACCACATTCATCACATTGTGTTGCATTCACACGCCTTTGTCACATCGCTTTTGACACATCGTCGTATTCGCATTCTTTGTCTTCTAGCTAATTTTCTCACCACAGAGCACCACTTTTGCTATAGAGCCACATTCACACACTCTTTTTTTGCAAAGTGTCGCACTTGACTTCACCAAAGTGTCGCATATGTAACTGACAGAGTGTCACATTTTTCTTTGAATGCTGCATTTGCAGGAAGCAGGGGAGGGGCAAAGTTTGAAATTTTAAAAGCATTTTTTAATGCTCTTTGTGACAATTTGGGCTTTAATTCATCCATTTTAATTTCTAGGACCAACTAAATTCAATTTGGACTTAAAATTAACCCACAACTCAAGCTTTTCCAAGTTGGATAAAATTGAATCTTAGATACTTACTATCATTTCAATTTGGATTTAAATTTGGTGCTATAAAAAGAATCCATTTATTACTTTTGAGGATTAAAAAGAATTCGTGCTTGTTCTTGTTTTGTAATATTTTTTACAAAATCTTGTCATTCGAATGCGTATGCACTTCTCTCGTGCTTCACGGTGATCTTGAGAATCAAAATCAATTTACTGACATTAGTTTGTCTAAAATATTACCTCCACATTTCAAATTTGGGCTTTCAAAATTGAACAAATCTTGCTAGTGTGAGAAAAGGCATTGTGTGTGTTCTCTCTTTATTCACGCAAACAAAGATTGATCAAACTATGTATGTACTTACTCACTATTGTTCACCTTTAGAGGGCCTTGCTTGGTGGGAAAAATTACTCACCCCAAGGGAATGGCCCAAGTGGTAACGAGCATAAGCCAGGCTCTTCAGAACCACTATACAAATTTGTGGTTGCAAGGAAAGATTGAAATCAATAAAGTGATGCATGATAGCTCTCCCCTAGTATCTTTATGATGTGTAAATCCCTTGTTCTAAGGGTTAGGAGAACTCTTGAGGGAGTTTATCATTGTGTCCTTTGAACGAGATTCCCTTATTACAAACCTTTGTTTAGAATCCAAAAATCCCAATATTTTTTGGCGTCAGGAGGTCGAACCTTCGAAGTTGTCCCACATATTCGCAATTCTTTGTAGAGATGAAAATTTTTTCATGGGAGATTCATGAGAACTGAAGCTTGGATGAACAGTAGTAGTGAGTGTCATGGAGGGGAGCTAGTGTGGTCAAGCTTCTAATCATCCACTCTGAATAGGCGCAACTGGATTTATCCAAGTGGGAATTCAACAAATATTTTCTTTTTCATCCTAGGGTTGTGCAATCTTTGAGTTAGTTAAACACATTGCTTAGATTCACAATCTTGAAAAAAAACATTTAACAATGGTCATCAAATTTCAAACCCTTTAGAAGAGGAAAATACCTTTGAAAACTCCAAGTGTTACTGCTTGTCCCTAGGGATTTATCCTTAGAGGCTTCTAAGTATTTGGGCTTATATCTCAATTTTCTCTCTCTAAAGTCAACATTAGGGAATTATTTCTTTGATTCTCTTGATTTCCACATAATGGACCTTGTGGGATGAAAAGAAATTAAGACATAGACATCTAGTTTGAAAATCTAAGCAAGAAAGAGTTTGTGGAAAAAAGAATCCATTAAGCAAAGATAAAAGACAAATTTAACCCCACACATGTGTTTTCTTAAATGATTTCCCACAAGATCAAAATCCCAAAACCAAAGTCCATCAATCATCACAAACGTCTTATTCCAAGAAATCTCAAGAATGTCAAACTATGCTTTACAAAGTCAGAGAAATATTGGTCTATAACTTTTACAAATGTGCTTCAAAAGGAATTCCCAATTTGTTTTTGTTCTATTATTGTCAAAATCCAAGTCTTTTTCAGCGTTTTGAGTATCTCACTTTTTAAGGTTGACAAGTTCTTGGAAGTATAGCATGTTCTTCAATACCAAGGTCTTGTAAATAAAAGTCTCTCTAAGTTCACTTAGGATCAAAATCAACACTTTCATGCATCCCAAAGCATCAATCAAATCCCATCTCACAAACAACTCTTAGAATCTTGGAAAAAATCCTTCATGCTAGACTTTTGGAAAATCCTTTAATCAAATCAAAACCATCTAGTTTGACTAAGTGTGTGTGGATGAATCCTTCTTCATACACTTAGTTGAATTATCACCTTGTGAGCAAGTTTATTCCAAGACAAAATCTAACCTATTTGAGTTTATGAGTTAATTATCAAATCCAAATCAAATCCAAAATCAACAATCCAAAATTCCTAAAGTCTAGTATCCTTCCGAGATTCTTAAGAGTTAAATCATTCACAATCACCCATCTTTCATTATATCATCACCATCCTTTGATCCTTAACATCTTAGATTTTATTTTTTGTACCTAAAGTTTAGACCAACCTAAGGAGTTAGAGATTTACCTCCCATATTCCTGAAAGTTGATCCTTTCTTTACAATCCAAAATAGATTTCAACACAAGAAGAACATGGGAACCAACAAAGAAACATCCACTTCAAGTGACTTGAGTCAAACTACACCTGAAATCAACCCCATCAGATCTAGCAACCCCCCACTCAACCTTCCTCAACTACCACAAGATCTTTAAGAGGGAGGTTGCCAAGTGGAGGATATCACCAACAATGTCCTAGGAATGTCTCAAGATGAAATCATAGAAATGGTCCAAATTCTTGAAAATCACAAAATTGTCAATGCAATGATGAGACTTAATCCTTCACAATACATGCTAGAATTAGAAAAGTAAGGGGCTAAACTCCCTTCTAATTATGATGTAAGCATTATTGTGGAAAAATATCTTCAGAATATACTTCTTGTACCATTCACACCACCTTTTCAAAATGTCATTCAACCCATCCCGCAACAAACATCATCTCATGCTCCAAGTCAACCCATGGTTACCAAGGGGAGTTCATTGCTTCATGCTCTTCAAACACATCCCCTTGTAAATAACCAAGACTTGGATGCAAACACCATATTGGGTCAACCAAATACTGTTCCTCAAAACCCAAAACATCCATACATTCCACTCGTCTTTCATGACACCAACAACCCATCCACTTTCATCGCATCACCGACATATTATCTTAACACACAAGTCTCTCTCCCCATGACTTCACAAGGAAAAGGGAGATTATTTGGACAAGGAGGAATCTTTGATCCTTCATCATCACTTTCTCAAGGAAATGCACCACCCATCTTCCCACCATTTCCTCCTCTACCATTGACATCCACACCAATCCTCAGTTTAGGGAAACCCCCTTTACCAATCATCGTCAACCAAATAAAAACAATCCTCCAATCATGAATCAAATCAACATACCAAATCCTTCGATCATGCCACCGATATCGCAACACTAGGTGTCACCAATCCAAATAACACAATTAATCACTACACCATCTACAACACCTCAAATATCTCAAAAAGTGGTCTCCCAAGGACCTAGCATATCAACCACACCATCCACCACACAACCCCCTATCATCAATCCAACGATACCTCAACAACCACCTCAAAAAACTCTCGTCACAACATCTCACACCATTCCAAATCCTCCACCTCCACCACTGAAACCAAACATGGCAAACCAATATAGCATCACACTGCAAAATTCCCAACAAGCCTATCAAAAATATTTTTTGTAGTTTTAAGCATTACAAGCTGCACAATAGGCATAGGTACATCAAGCCGCACAACAAGCTGCCCAAGCACAAGCTCAAGCTTTATTGCAACAAAAACAAGCTACCCAAGCTGCACAAGCAACACAAGTCACACAGGCTGCCCAAGCTACACAAGTCGCCCAACAAGCTCAATCTTAGGCACAAGCCCAATATCAAGCCCAACAAGCTCAAGCACAAGCATAATACCAAGAACAACAAAAATCCCAGTAGCAAGCCTATCATCAAGCTTTGCAACAATACCAAGCACAACAAGAAGCATCTCAACTCTTGCCCAACAACAAGCATTGTGGACACAACAGTAGAAAGGCCAACAACAAGCGTTGTTGGCACAATAGCAATTGTAGGCATACCAACAAGCATTGGTCGCACAAAAAAGAATGCAACCACCCACCACAAACATGCAAAATACCCCACCTATCACTCAAACGATCAAACCACAACAAAACACATTCATCCCACCACCCGATCGGCAAAACGATGTGTCTACACAAATCAAATTTCTCTCACAACAAGTGCTAGACCTAAAATCTAGGAAAACAACAAAAACCCAAAGGAATTTATGCCCGTATCCATTCAACAGAAGCATTGTGATTATTCCATTCCCAAAAAGGGTTCGAGATACCTAAATTTGACAAATATCGTGGAACTGGTAACCCTGAAGATCACATTAGGGAATTTCATGTTCATTGTATGGAAGTTGCATATGAAAACACTTATCTAATGTGACTATTCCCTCAAAGTTTGGTTGGACCAGTAATGGAATGGTTCTCTCGTCTTCCTCCTAGAATCAAAAAGTTCCAAGAAATTATGGACTTGTTCATACAGAACTATTCATTCAACATAGGCATGGACGTGAGTTTAGAAGAACTATCCACTCTCAAACAAGCCAAGAAAGAAACATTTGCATCCTTCTTTCAATGATGACGATCCAAGGCCAACAGGAGCAAGTGGACTATTCCTGAAGAACAAAAAATCTGTACTATCATCACCAATCTCGAAGAGACCTTTTCCTTCCATCTGAAAATGCAATGCATGACCACATATGAATAGTTGATCCCCAAGGCACTCAACATCGAAAGAGCCCTTATTGCACAAAGGGGGACACCCACTTATCAAGATCATCATCCATCAACGAGTTACAATAAAAAAACCTTGCACATGGGAAAAGAACAAGAATGTCACTAAGAATGGTGTGGTTGATGCCAAAGTTGTTATCAGTGACCCAAGGAAAAACACACAATCATATCAACAACCGCAATTCAATAACCAAAACAACACACAAGCCAACACATCATTGCAACAACCCAACAATCAAGCGGTTAATAACTTGAAAAATCAAGCGGGGCCACCCCCAAGGAAGTATCCCCCTAATCAAAAATACACACCGCTTGGGGAACCAATTGAGTCTTTCATGAAACAACTAGTCCAAGAAAACCTCATCAAAATCGGACCGTTTATGAAAATTATCAAGAGCCTCAAGTTAAACCAACATGGTGTGATGAGAAAATTTTTTTTGATTTCCACAAGATAAAGTGACACACAACAACCAGTTGCATGTGACTTAAGAACTTGATACATGACCTCATTGATGATAGAATTGTAACCATTGAACAACCTATAGGAAATCAATATCTAAAGATATACACAAATTTGATGCCAAATCACAATAAGGGAAACAACAAGGGTAAGGAAAAGTATAATAATGTGAACCATGTGATTGCGTCCTTAGATGTTGTTACACCCTTTGATGAATGGGTTATTGTTGTCAATATCAAAGGATCCCAGGCCATCTGTGGAGTCACCACACCTGGTGGAAAATTTACCATTACAGGACCATTCCAAGCACCCAAAGCATCCGCTACCAATCCAAAGTAAATTCTTGATGGCTATAATTTCTTGGATCAGTTGAAAAGAACCCCCACCCAGATCTCCATCATGGAGTTGCTAAAAATCTCACCCGCACATAGGAAAATCCTAGAAGAAGCATTAGCTTCATCCATTGTCCCCATAGATCTTGACGTGGACTAGTTCCAAGCTATGGTCAGACACATTACCATGCCATATCTCCTAACATTTTCTAATCAAGACTTCCCAACTCAACCATCTCATAATTGTGCATTCCATCTTGAAGTCTTAGTCCATAAAAAATAAAGTCAAAAGAGTCTTGGTAGATGGAGGTGCAAGGTTAAATATTTGTACTCTCAAGCTAATAAAAAGTCTAGGATTCTCTAAAGACGTCATTGAAAAAGGTAAAAGGTATTACAATAAGGAAATATGATGATCAAGAATGGGTGTCTCAAGGCACCATTCAACTCCCTATTCAAGTAGGGCCAGCTATCATGTAAACTACATGCCAAGTCCTTGATCTTGAATTACCTTACAATATCCTCCTAGGGCACCCATAGATTCATGGGATGCAAGCTATCGCATCCACCTTCCATTAATGTATTAAGTTTCCCTATCAAAATCAAGAGGTCATAGTCCATGGAGATCTTGAACCATTTTATAATTGCAAGAACTTGGAAGCCAAGTGCTACAAAATACCCCAAGTACCAAAGAATGATGAAGGACACACGTTTCCATATATTGAACCATCTACCCTAGCCTCCACTTTCGAGACAAAGACACCCTCCATTCCATACATATCCGATATCAAAGTCATTATCCAAGATAATGGGTGTGGGGATTACAAAATGAAAAAGAGTGCTTCTCTAATAGGAGAGTTACCTCAATCTTCTCGATCTCATGGAAAACCTCAACCAATTGACACATCAACCCAAACCTTGAAAGCAAACCCCTTTGTATTCAAAAGGTGGGGGGACCTAAGTCAAGAACTGGTACACGAAATGGATATATCAAGCTTATTGTAACAAAATGAAAGACCTCTCATGTCCCCATTTTTGTGACATTTAGAAGCATAATTAAAATAGTTAACCATCTAATATTACACAATTGTAATTGTCCGGAAAATATTATAATAATGAATGTTATAAATAACATCATAAATATTATATTGATGTAATAAATAAATATAAATAATGACCATAATCATATTACTAAGAATATAATAAAGAAGGAATATTATAGTGAAAATAATAAACATGGAAAAATAGAAATAATAAAATGAACAGAAATTGAATTATCATTATAGTTATAATTATTATAATTATAAAATGTTCATTAAAATTATAAACAATAAAATAAAGACAAAATAAAAATACTAAAAATACGAATGACAAGTGGTCTGAGCCGACTCCCACAAGAGCTTCATACCGTTTCTCAAAAGACATTACTTGGTCAAAAGACACGACCCAAGGGATGAAGTAAGCAGGTCTTAAAGAGTGGTCGATAGCAAAAGAGAAAGGAATATCGAGGCATAAAAGAAACACGGAATATCCTCCAAAACCAGCGAACCATTACAAAGACACTGCACATTTCTGTACCACTAATCTTTGGTTATTTATATCCATAACATCGTGGCTGGCTGGAAGGTAGGTGGATACCTAGAAGATAAGTAAACAATCTACTGGAAGAATACTATCGTGGCAGATAAAGGAAGGGAATGCCTGCAGACAAACAACAGCAACGTAAATGCTTCATGAGTTTAAATAATAAGGAAGGTAAGAAGTCAGAAATTGAATAAGAATGAATGTACTAAGAAGTTAGTATAAAATAATATATTAAATATAAGAAGAAGTTAGTACAGGTTAAATATAAAATAATAAGAAGTTAGTACAGGTTAGTATTTGAGATATATGTTTAATACATATATCTAGGATAAATATAATATATTAAATAAATAATAATTTCACAGTATATATTTTATATGATGATAAATATATGATGGTAATTGATAACTATATACTTATATATATATATATAAATTGAGAATAATAAATACTTCGTAGAGAGAAGACATGTACAAATTATGCATATGACATATATATATATATATATATATATATATATATATATTGTGTACAGCTATTCAATAATGCTTGCAGCAATTATTGAATCTTATAAGTAATAATAATTCTATTCATTTACTACGAGGATAAATGGTACAATAGAATACCATCCTTGAGATCTTGAAAGATGATTAAAATCTACTCTAATGTTTCTATGAAATACATGATTTAGAAACGTTCATTATGAGGGACGAGGAGGAATTAAAGAAACCTTGGCCAAGAATGAAACATTTATACCACCTTCGGTCTTATTAGGAGTTATTATTGAAATTCATTGATCTCTAACGAATCTAATGTCTCTTTGGGAAAACATTTTTGGATGTAAGCTCCCACTTAAGTGCCTCCACTAAAAAGGGGTCATTACAAGACCCGTACCTAATCTTCCCATGGACAATAACAACAAAGGACTGCAGTTAATACAAGTATGGGGATATAACAAAAATGAAAAGCTTGGGAAAAATGATAACAACCTACTAGAACCCATCATTCCTGAGAAGCGTATAAAGAATCTTGGTCTTGGGTGTACCCCTTCGAAAATAACCATACTTGGCAAAGGTGCCCCAATTAAAATGGTCAAAGCTTCCCCCTTGGTTCCTGTATTGATTACTTATCCTTTTGAGGACCCCCTCACTGACCTACCTATGTTATTTGAGGATTCATCCCTTCTCATGATTAGTACCCCATCTTTTGAACCAAGTAGCTAAACCAATGAGCTAAAAAATTTATACCCCTAACTCATCGATTACGACCAACGAGGACCACCAATTTTAGACACGTTCAAAAATGATGAGGCTCTCTCAAAATTCATGGGATTACAAGATACTCTATCATGTGGGGATCACAAAGATGGGTTCAACATTGAGTTGGACACACATGCGTACTATGGGGAAATGATTGAATCCCTCAACCGCAAAAGTGAAAATTTAAGAATAATATCTATGTCTTTGAGTGAAAACCACATCGTGGCACTCTCCAACCTAAAAATAGTAAAAACAAAGGACCCATCGAATGGTGAAAACCTCTCTGAGGCACTAGAGGATCAGGGATTAAATCTTCCCCTTAGTTCTATTCATCAGGAGAAGTCAACAGTCTTGGCAGAAAAGTGCAATCCGATCAACCTAGGAACTGAAGAAACACCACATATCACCCTTTTATGCAAAATCAATCTTGATAGAAGAATAGGAAATCCTAATTGCTTTCCTAAAAGAAAGAAAGGTAAACTTTGCATGGACCTATTTTGAGATGCCTGGTCTTATCTAAAAGTTGTGGTTCACCATATTGTTGTCTATCCAGAAGCAAAACCAGTAAAACAAAAACTAAGAAAGATGCATCCACAAATAGCATTACTGGTCAAACTTGAATTACATAAGCTCCTTGATGTCGGCTTCATGTGACCAATTAATTATCCAGAATAGGTTTCAAACCTAATACCGGTCACTAAGCCCCCTAGTGGCATTCAGATCTGTACCAACTTCAGGAACCTAAACAAAGCATGCCCCAAGGATGACTTCCCTCTTCTGAATATGAACATGATTGTGGATCAAACAACAGGGCATGAAATGTTTTCATTAATGGATGGGTTCTCAGGGTACAATTAGATAATGATATCCAAAGATGATCAGCACAAAATAGCTTTCACCTATCCATGGGGGACTTATTGCTGGAACATGATACCATTTGGGCTGAAAAATGTAGGAGCTACCTATCAAAGAGCTATGATGTTGATCTTCCATGACATGATTCACAAAATTGTGGATGGCATATTAGCTAAATCAAGAAAGCATCGGGATCACATACCAACTCTAAGCTCCATCTTTGATAGGTTGGAATAATACAAGGTCCAACTCAATCCAAAGAAGTGTGTCTTTGGGGTACAATCAAGCAAGCTCCTAGGGTACATTGTATTCAACATGATTGTGGATCAAATAGCAGGGCAGGAAATATTGTCATTAATGGATGGGTTCTCAGGGTACAATTAGATAATGATAGCCAAAGATGATCAACACAAAATAGCTTTCACCTATCCATGGGGAACTTATTGCTGGAACATGATACCATTTGGGCTGAAAAATGTAGGAGCTACCTATCAAAGAGCTATGATGTTGATCTTCCATGACATGATTCACAAAACTATGGATGACATATTAGCTAAATCAAGAAAGCATCGAGATCACATACCAGCTCTAAGCTCCATCTTTGATAGGCTGGAATAATACAAGGTCCAACTCAATCCAAAGAAGTGTGTCTTCGGGGTACAATCAAGAAAGCTCCTAGGGTACATTGTATTCAACATGATTGTGGATCAAACAAAAGGGCATGAAATGTTTTCATTAATGGATGGGTTCTCATGGTACAATTAGATAATGATAGCCAAAGATGATCAACACAAAATAGCTTTCACCTATCCATGGGGGACTTATTGCTAGAGCATGATACCATTTGGGCTGAAAAATGTAGGAGCTACCTATCAAAGAGCTATGATGCTGATCTTCCATGACATGATTCATAAAATTGTGGATGACATATTAGCTAAATCAAGAAAGCATCGGGATCACATACCAGCTCTAAGCTCCATCTTTGACAGGATGGAATAATACAAGGTCCAACTCAATCCAAAGAAGTGTGTCTTCCAGGTACAATCAAGCAAGCTCCTAGTGTACATTATATTCAACATGATTTTGGATCAAACAACAGGGCATGAAATGTTTTCATTAATGGATGGGTTCTCAGGGTACAATTAGATAATGATAGCCAAAGATGATTAGCAAAAAATAGCTTTCACCTATCCATAGGGGACTTATTGTTGGAACATGATACCATTTGGGCTGAAAAATGTAGGAGCTACCTATCAAAGAGCTATGATGTTGATCTTCCATGACATGATTCACAAAACTGTGGATGGCATATTAGCTAAATCAAGAAATCATTGAGATCACATACCAGCTCTAAGCTCCATCTTTGACAGGCTGGAATAATACAAGGTCCAACTCAATCTAAAGAAGTGTTTCTTTGGGGTACAATCAAGCAAGCTCCTAGGGTACATTGTATTTATGAGGGAAATTGAGATAGACCCCACCAAATTCAAAGCAATTCTCAAGATGGAAGCACCAAAAACATTAAAGTAGTTAAGGGGCTTAAATGGAAGACTACAATCCATTTGTCAGTTTATAGCACAGTTAGCAGATAAGGCTATCTCATATTCTCATCTATTCGACAAGGGGGTAGCATACAAATGGGATGAGAAATGTGACCAAGATTTTAATAAAATCAAGGGGTACTTGCTAACACCACCAGTCCTTAAGCCACCAATTCTAAACAAGCCATTAATCCTGTATATATTGGCAATGGCAACAACCCTTGGCACTCTCTTAGCACAACATGATGAAAATGGGAAAGAGAGAGCTATTTACTACATCAATAGAGCCATGGTATGACATGAGCTGAATTATACATCCATTGAGAAGGCTTTCCTAGTAGTGGTGTTCATTGCACAGAAATTCAGACACTATATGTTAGCACATCAGATAAAACTCATTGCCAAGATAGATCCTCTCAAGTATCTACTTTCTAAAGCAACGCTCACAGGGTGAACAGCCAAATGGGTCATGATCCTAATGGAACACGACATTGAGTATGTAGAATGAAAGGTCATTAAAGGAAAATTAATTACAGATCAGCTGGAAGAAGCACTAATTTATTCAAAGAACCCATTGGTCTCAAAATTTCTCGATGAGTCAATCTTTAACCTAAGTGCAGAAAATCACTAAAAAGTATATTTTGATGGATCCTACACACAACATGGCTTAGGAGTAGGGGTCTTCTTCATTACACCACAAGGAGATTGCATACCAAAGTCATATAAGTTGTCTTTTCCTTGCACAAATAACATTGCATAATATGAGGCTCTTGTTATAGGACTCAGAATTGTAGTGCAATGGTAGATCATGACACTCAAGGTCTATGGAGACTCGCAGCTTATCATCAACCAAGTCAATGGAGAATACCAAATGAAGGATGACAAATTGACCACATATAAGAAATTAGCTAAATCAAGAAAGCATCAACAACATCACGTTTGAAATCACGTTTGAGCAAATACCTAGGGAAACAACAGGGTAGTGAATGCTATGGCAACAATTTGATCGCTACTAGATATCCCACACAACATCCCAAAGCAATAATTCCTTGTAGAGATGCTTCTCATACTAGCTTTCAAGGTACTGGAGTTTGAATTTTTTTGTGAAATCATTGGTCTCAATGACCCTTGGTATCTGACATTTACACCTACTTGAAAATAAGAGTCCTCCCTGCTGATATCACCCCAGACCTTAAAAGAAAATTTATCAAGAAGTCATCCCACTTTTTTTATCTTAGGAGATACCCTATATCATAGGAGTATTGAAGGAACCTTTTTGTGACTCCTTAACCCTGAGGAAGCTTTGACTACTTTAACTGAGGTACATGATGGCATTTGTGGATCACATTCGAGTGGTATGACCTTGGCTAAGAAACTGCTAAGGACTAGGTACCATTGGCTAACAATGGAGAGGGAAGCTCACAACTATGTATGAAGGTTCTTGCAATGTCAACAACATGGGGACCTCATCCATGCACCACCTCAGGAGCTCCAACCGATCATAATACCTTGGCCCTTTTCACAATGGGGGCTTGATCTCATTGGAAAAATAACACCCACCTCATCTAATGGACACAAGTTCATTATCACCGCCACTAAGTACTTCATGAAGTGGGTAGAGGCCATCCCAATGACCTACATCATAGGGAAGTAGATTTCCAATTTCATCCTAAACTACCTCATTTGTCGTTAGAGTCTTCCACAAACCCTTATCTCAAATAATGGGACACCTTTCAAAAACTAGGATGTCCAAGAACTATGCCAAAAATTCAAAATCCAACATCGCTTCTCCACTCCATACTACCCCCAAGGTAACAGCCAAGCTAATGCTACAAATAAAACCATCTTGAAAATCCTAAAGAAAATAGTCAATGAAGTTGGTCGTGACTGGCACATATAGTTGAGCCACGCCCTATGGACTTATCGAACAAGTATCTGTATGCCAACAGGTGCAACCCCATTCTCCTTGGTCTATGGATTAGAAACCATACTCCCCATTGAGATCGAGCTCCCATCCTTAAGAATATCATTGCAGAATCTCATCACTGATGAAGAATATCAGGTATAACAGTTGAACGAGCTAGAGCTATTGGATGAACGACGCATGGATGCCTTGAATCACCTTCAAGTCTATCAGAACTGTCTCAAGAGGAGCCATAGCAAGAAGATTAGGAGTCAGACCTTTCAAGTTGGAGAGCTCGTGTTGAAGGAGAATTAGAAGAATGTACCAAATCCAAATAGCAAGGGCAAGTTTGAACCCAATTGGTTGGGATCCTTTATCTTCACAATGAGCTATAAATCAGGGGAATATAAGCTATCTACACTTGAAGGTGAGCCTTTGTAGGAGCCCATCAAGAGCTCCCATCTCAAAAAAATTATTCCTAAAATTGCATAGTATAAATCCAAAAATACAAAATATATATATATATATATAAATCCAAAAAAAATTGAAAAAAAGGATTGAAAATAGTAAAGAAAAAAAATTATCCTCTAGTGAAAACCACTTCGGTGGCACTTTGGGAAAGTACCTTGGTGAAAACCTGGCAAACAGGTGCCTCATGTAAATAAGCACTTTCCATCCACCATGATCTCTTTGGCTTGTCCTGCATCCTTCATCTATCACCCTCCCATTGATCCTTTTGACATCCATCCATGTCTACATCATAGCTTGATCCTATGTTTGTATCATGATCCCTCCTAGAACTACTTGGCACATTCCTAAGGTTGGTTTTTCCTACCCATATCAGAGTAGTCTATCGCATCGCACACTAGGGACATGTTCTTATACCTACATTGGATTAGATTCATGTATATTCTTGCAATCTTCCTTAAAATCAAAAAATCCAAAAACATTCAAACTATATCAAAATCCCAAAAATAGGTCAAATTTCAGAAAAAGTCAAAAATAGAGTAATATTATCGAATTACAGGTCTTTGAGCTTTGAACGCAGGAAAGGCCATCGTCGATGTTCCCCCAAGACACCCTAGGTCAGTCCTTTAGGAGTCCATCATAATAAACTAGCAATCCATTTGTTCATTTCTCATCAATAAACAAGTTTGTGTCAGTCAAACTAAGTGGTCTCTGTATGTATAACATAGGTAAGGCTAATATTTGATCAGCTCCCGAGGCCCCTAGGATAGGTCTTTAGGTTAGGTTCTTGTTCAAAATCTTAGAAAACACAAAAACATTGGAAATTTTGAAAAATAAAACATTTTCAAAACATCTTGAAAATACAAAAAATAGCCTCAAAACATTTCAAAACTCCAAAAACATCCAAACATTTGAAAAAATCCATCTGTCCCATCTTTCTTTCAACTGAAATAATCATCCACTTATAATAAATTACCATCACCCTCAAACTTTGGTAAAATAATTGGAAACAAGTATAGTAAATCGAAAGTGAAAACTCAAACGTTAAGGTCTCAAGTCTAGGTTAGTAGGTAAGAAAGTTGGTCAACTCTTGGTATTAATAGCCCATCATCCAATCAATCCCAAAATCATCTAATAACATCATGTCCTAGGATGCATCCTTCTACAATGGGTATCAACATCAGGCATCATCGTAGTTTAGTCTTGGCTAGAGGTATGAAGAACATTAGCTTGTTTGTTTACTTGATCTTTTCTTTTGATTTATCTTATTGCGCTCATTCTAATGAACTCTCAATGATGTCTAAACAAAACGATTTAGAGAGAAAGGAATGGGGCATTGATCATTATCTTCTTATCTATCATTCTTGTTAGATATTCTTGTAATATAACCTTGGTCATGCTTACTTTGTTTGGTTTGTAGGGAGGGTGTTTTAAATATCTTGTTGACCACATGGGAAGGTTTTTCTTTTCTATGTTTTGGTCCAAGGTGTTTGAAATATCTAAACTGCATCTTAAGTAAGGTTTTGTATGTCAGGTGTGAACAAGGATACTCCTATTTGATTGTCAAGTCAATGTCCATCGCACTAGGTATAACGTCATCTTGGTTCTTTATACCTTGATGCATTGTATCTATGTGTGTTATCAAAAATAAGGTAAGTAAGCTCTTTATGTCCCCAATCTCTGATAAGCAATCATCATTATCATCTTATTCATCAGCATTTCGAAGTCAAGGGTTGATTTCTCTTTCTTCTATCTTTTCCACATACTAATACTAACATGGTATCATGACATTCATAAACAAAAAAATCCATATATGCATCCATCCTACATCCACAAAATGTTAGTATACTACATGTCATTCATATCATACATCAATAATCTCAAATACATTTTCATAATTATGAATCATAATATAGATTGGTTATTCTAAGCATCTCATAAATCATACATTTGCATAAAACATCTATTGCATAATTATATAGGAATCATCACATACATCACATATGAAAAAGGTACTGAAAAAGAAGATGAGCATCACATCACATTTACATCCACCACATAAGCATCATTAAAACCATCGCATCATGCATACATACATATTGCACATAGAAAAGATATTGAAAAAGAAATAGAACATGTCATTATGTTGCATACATCATATGTAAATACACTATGCATTCATCATAATAATGCATCCATATAGATCCATCATATCATCACATCACATCATAAAGCATATAACATCATAAATAAACATTACACACATCCATCCATCCATATATATATATGCACATCACATAAAATAAAATAAGCATCACATCATATAAACGCATCACAAGTCATCTCATCTATATATCAAAAAAGTTGAATGTCATGATACATCAGAATCAAATACATAGCATCGAATATATAAGAGGCTAGTCACAAAACTAAGCCAATGAATGTATTCACATCATAATCAGGCTATAAAAAAAAAAGTGTGTCCCAATATACTATTAGTATCTTGAGCTACCCTAGCTATGTATGCCCCCATGGTGACTGCCTCAGATCTGATGGTGAAACCCTAATGGTCTCCCTGATGTGCCTACGTGAGGAGTCCTGGTAGGAGCTATCTGACTGATATGGGAGAAATATGGATCCCTCTACTCCTGTACCACAACTCTATAGTACACGGCCTTGTAATACAAGGCCTCCTGCATTGCATGACCATACATCTCAGTCGAAATCATAGCCCACCCTTGAATTTTTTGGGTCACAGCCTCTAATTGTTCTTGTTGTCATGTCTCAAGCGCAAGAGCCATATCAAAATCCTGTCTCATCTGGCACTCCTGCGCCACCTCCTGTCGGGCCTAGTCTCTCTCTTGAACCAATGTTTGTATTTGGGCCTACTCCTACTGAAGTTGCCCTGTGAGAACTTAGAATTGTGCCTGTAGCGCTGCTATCTGACCATCCCTAGGATCGCGACCTGGTGGTGGTCGTGGTGGCAGCATGTATGGTTGATGTGGTGATTGGACTGGTGGCCTCTACCTAATAGGTGGCACTAATGGGGGAACCTATCCATTGTGCCCATCATGTCCTGCACCCCCATCCTTCCCATCCTATCCTGGTTATTGTGAGACTTGTCCAATCCTCGGTCCCCTAACCTGTCCTCTCCCTATGGCCAACATTGTTGGTAAATTCAATCGAATAGGGGCATGGGCCTTCCAATATGCATCATAGGCTTGGTTCATCCCCACATTTGCAGGACCATCAAAGTACACCTAAGGCACCATAACCAACTACCTAAAATCATCAACCACTTGTTGAGGTGGGATCCTTTGTCCCCATGCTACCTCTCTAGATCTGCAAAAAAAGACAGCTCTATGTGTATCATTAGGTGCATCCTGTACCTTCCCAAACTTGTGAGCAACCCTATCAGGGAGGTATCACTCAACCATGTAATGCTCCCATCCTTGCATGTATTAGAACTACTGGCAATAGAAGAGATGATTTCCATCATCATGCCATCATGGAAAATGGAGCCAAGGCCTCCATGTGTAAATTGTCATCTTGTCAAAAACCCACCTCCAATGCGGGATTCCTTTGATACTTGTAAAATGGAGGGTAGTCATCCCCCGTATCTGTATATCATAGGATCGTCGTGGTCAGGTGGAGCATGTGCAATCTGTGGCCTCAAGATGGTGATGTGATCATAATCCCACAGGTGCAAAAGGGTGACACCCGCTCCAATGTTGCAGGCCTTGTCGTAGATGACCTGGTGCATATCATCATACAAGGAGGCTAGGATGACTGGCCTCCAATCATAGATAGTCATCTCCTCCATCATCCAGGACCAAACGATCCCCTAGTAAATGCTGCATCCTCGAGCTTGTCAATTGGGAACAAGGACTCCTAAGATCAGTGCGCCAACAAGTAATGTCAAATCAAGGGAAATCCCCTCATAGTGATGGAGGTCTATTAGGTCGTTGTCCACCTCGTATGAGTTGATGCTAAAAAAATAAAAAAATTGCATCACCACCGGTCTCGATGTCATAGATGATGTGCTCACCGTGAATCAGGATCCACAAGATCCACCACACGTCCTCCAAGGTGATGGTGGCCTTTCCAGTCGGCAGGGGAAATGAACAAGTCTCACTTCGCCATCTCTCGACTAATGCGATCATCATCACTAGGTGCGTCTAGGCACCTCTAGCATCTTAGCAATGTGGCCGAAACTGATTTCTCAAAGGAAAAATAAGGCCTAGTCTGACAAATGTCTAGCTCTACACAGTAATCGACTCCTGTGCTCCTTCGAATGGAGCACTGGCAGGACCTCCTGCAACCAAAACATGCATAACATCAAAAAAAATTGCAAAGGGCACTTATCGAAAAAATTAAAAATCCTTCAAAAATTAAAAGCAAGCCTGTATTCCAAAAGCACCATGATATTTGCAAAAGTGATGCTCTGCGACATGCAAATGTGGCACTATAATCAAAGGCAGCATTGTGCTGCAGAGGCGGGTCAACATTCCTCAATGACGCCAGAACCTCTTAGGGTCGTGCAACACTATCATACAAAGGCGAGTCAACATTTTTGTGCAACTCTGAAACCCTAGAGCATTGTGTGATGCTTCACTGCAAATGCAGGTTGACATCTGCAAAAGCGACGTCACCCATAACAATTGCTATGCCCTATAGAGCCACTTTTGGCTGACCTAAATAAACCCTAATAAATGCTCAAAAAACATGAAAAATGAGGAAAGTTTTAAAAGGTGTACCATGGGTCCTATGTCTTGAGGCCTCTGGAACTCTCAAACTTGATCCGTCTGATGCTTGGGAAGCACATGAGCAACCATTTCATCAACACCTTAGAGCAAAAGTGGCAGGATTTCTAAAAGGGAAGTGTGCAAATGATTTGAAAATGACCCTCTTAATCCCTTTATGCATTTTTTTTTAGGGGATTTTTGGGTATCTTTTTAGGGTTTTTGAACCCATTTAATCTTTTTTTTCCCAAACAAAGCCCATTTTGGTCTGTTTTCATCATCGTAAGCCTAATTTTGCATCTTATGGGCTGTTTTTTGTTCCTGAATCGTCGTTGAATATTTTTTGTGAGATCAACCCAAATTTTGCAATTTTTGCTCGATCTCTCAAGGGGGCAATATGGCAACGTAATTCTTCCACTAGGGCAATAGTGGGGCATCCAAAAAAATTAGGGAATTTTTGAATTTTGATCATGGTAGCATGATTCTTTGAACCAATGCAACAAGTGTACTGCTTCAAAGAGGGGAAAAATGTAGACACGTAAAATTTCTTGATTGATATTATGCATTTGATTTTGATCAACTAACACTGTTTCTTCCTAAATCACTTCAAATTGATCAATTAATTGAATAATCAACATTATTTAATTAAATTCAACAAATTCAACAATTACTCAAATAATTAAATTTATTTGATTAATTCACCCTTCTTCTAACTAATTATTCATCTTATTTAATTAAATCAAATCATTTAATTAAATCCTCTCTTAATCCTCTCATTTGACTAAAAATCAATCAAATCAAATGTCACATCTCCTATTTCACTCCAATTAATTATTTTTGGATTAATTAATAATAAATCAACTTTCTAATCATCATTATCAAATCCTCTAGCTTTTAACTCTTCTAAAGTTAAATACACCATGGTCAACTAACCAGGTTGCACATGAAAATAATTTCAATTAATTAATTAATTCATCTATTTTCCCTCACCATATTTTCCCTCACCAAGGCATATTGTAAGGAATATTCCTCTCAACCACCTCTTAATCAATTTGCCTCCAAAGGATTTCAAAAATTATCACATCCTCTTACATTTGCATTTAATTCTCTTACAAACTTTAAAATCCTCTTGCATCCTCTCAAATCTCATTCAATTCCTCTTACAACAATTTCAAATTCTCAACCAATAACATTTACTTCTCTTCCATCATTTTCCATTCACACATTTCCCAAAATGTGTTCCACCCTCATCCAATAGAATTGTGACACTTGGCACATTCTCATTGGCTCTCAATTTATCCCACATTCACCAATTTCCTCCAATCTTCAACCCTTGGCTTCTATAAATAGAGGCATCATTTTCATAATATGGATCCACAACTTCATGTATTATCACTATAGCCATTTGAGTTCATAGTTTTCATCACTTTCAAGTTTCATAGCTAGATTATAGCCATTTTCTTCATCTTTGAATCATCAACAACTCATCAAGCTCATCAAGGGATTGGGAAAGGGATTCTTTCCACATTAAAGGAGCACCACTCCCCCTATGGGATGAAGGTTTTGCTAGTTTAGATTAGATTACATGCTTCAATTATGTTATTTCCTTGTTTATTTCATGTTTTCTCTTAAATTAGTTGAAGAATCTCATAGGGAGCATTAGATTTGTGTTACTAACATGTTTGACATTGTTTTTTGATCTTTTGTTAGTCTATGCAAGTTTTATGCTCACATAAACATTCAAAAAAGACCAAAAACAACCTCAAAACATTTTCAAAATACCAAAAACATTCAAATATTCTAGAAAATCAAAAAACCATCCATCCCATCTCGCTTTCACCCATTATAAACTTTCACCTATAATAAAAAATCGCCACCTTCACCCTTTGGTCAAACATGTAGAAAGAAAACATAGCAAGTTGTAAAGTGCAAACTTAAAATTCTAAATCATAGGTAAATGTGTTAGTGAAATTTATAGCAACAACTCATCTTAGCATCATCATCCTAACATCAAACAACCCTTTGATCAACATGTCCTAGGATGTATCCTTCCTGTGATGGACATCAACATTAGGCATCACATTAGCTAAACTTAAATTAGGTAGGAGCTATAAATAACACTGATTATTTGTCTTTGATCTTTTCTTGTGATTTATCTTAAATTACCCATTCTGAGGACCTCTTGATGATGTCTATCTAAAATGATTTTGAGAGAAAGGAATGGGGCATCTATCATTATCTTTCATTTTTTGTGCTTGTGTATACTCTTGTAAAATAATCTTGGCGCATACTTGCTTAGTTGTGTGTAGCAAGGTTGTTTGGGGTATGTTTTTGACTATTGCGTATGCTTTGGTCCAATATATTCTAAATTTCTAACTTGCATTCCAATGATGTTTCTGTATGTCAAGGTGTGAACAAGAACTATCTTATCTAATTGTTGAGTAAAAGTCCATTACACTAGATACAACGTCGTCCTATTTATTAGTACCTTGATGCATCGTGTTTATGTGTTATATCAAACAATAAGGAATGACAAAAAATCCCAATCCTGAAGTGTGAGCACCCCCTCTTGCATTTCATCCCGCATTTTGCATTGTCTTGTCACCATCTCTAATGAAGTCTTGATGGATCATGGACTTGTTAGATCTTTTGAAGCAATCATCATCAACAATCTTCATTCTTTATTCTTCTATCTTCTCTTCGCGCTAACCTAGTATCATGACAATCAACATAAAAATCATCAATGCATCCACCCTACATCCAAAAACTATCATCCTACATACATATCATAATCATAATACATCCATCAACATAATCATCCATATCACATATCATTGCATATCACATCATACATTTTGCATCATCATTTGAGTAGTGATGAATAATATAGATTTTTTATTTGAAGCATCTTAAATCGTTGCATATCATAAGCATTTGCATCCATACATCCATATGCATACATCATCATCATCATAACATGCATAGAAAATATACAAAAATAAATCCATCCATTTCATTTGCATCCATAATATCTGCATATTGTAATCATTCATCCATATCATATCGTGAAAATATAATGAAAAATAATATAACATTGCATCGATCCATATCATGATCATCGCATATCACATAGGCATAAAACAAAATGCATCCATACATGATCATATATAAGAATCCATACATCATCCATACATGAAATAAAGTCAACACATCATAGCATGAATCATTTGTATATGTATCATATATATATCAAAAAATGTGTCATGGTACAAAATTTGGACCAATGTGTGTACATCGATGATAAGTACAATATCCACGAGGCTATCAAAAAGGATCCCATGAATGTATACCAATATAAAGAATAGGGAAAAATCAAAAAGTGTCTATACATCGAAAAGCTAGCCCTAGTGGTTGCTACCCTCTCTAGCTTGCCGCTTAGGCTGATCCTCTACACAAGGATGTGCATCATTGTGTTGTGAAAAATTAGGCTAACGAAGAGCCGCTGGAACATCCTAGTGATAGTGTTTTCTATAATAAGCAACTTCTATGACAACCTCTCTATACAACCGCGTTGAAACGGTTTTTCCGTGTGTGGCTTCCACCATAACCTCGATCTTCTTCCACCTCCTGATCTCTCTCTCCAATGACAACCTGTACTCTCTACAGTGTTGCATCTCTCTCGGCTATCACCATGATCACCTGCTGCCAAACCTAGTCTCGCTCAGTAGTCACAACCAAAACCTATTGGCAGGCTTGGTCCCACTCACCCATCAAAGCCTACACCTACTGCTGCAACTGTTGAATCTATACATCTTGTGCATTTGGTGGTGGTGGTGGTACTAGCTACTGCTGAACTACTAGAGGCTACTAAGGAGGTTGTTGTTATACAACTAGAATATCCCTTGGAACCTATCCATCATGGCCATCCTAACTTCCCTATCCCCTACCCCTGGCACCTCTCCCTCTCGGTCTCCCTCTAGGAGGAGCACCTGTTGGATTTGTAAGTCACCTCGAAGGGACGAACGATGCATCATAAGTTGGAGTGGTCTATGCTATGGGCTGACCCTAATCATATGCCCAAGGCTGGGCAACCAATTTTTGAAAGTTGTCAACAGCCTCTGGATCTGGAATCGTCGGTCCCCATGTGGGAACCTCTATAGTCGATTACACAAAAATGGCTTTATAGGCATCATCGAGCGTATCTTAAACATCACCAAACTGTCTGGATACCCTGTTAGGTAGGTACTACTCAATCATGGTGTGCTCTCGACCCTACATGTAACGGGTCTATTTGGCGAAATAAAGCTACTGAATATCATCGAACCATGGTGGCATCTGTAGCCATGGGCACCAGCAGAACACCAGCATATCATCAATCACCTGTATCTAGTATGGGAGCCCAATCTATCTAGTGTTCCTGAGTGTGATGGCACCTCAATATCTCCATACGATGAGATCATCTGACTCCATGTCTTCCATCTGTACAATGGGTCAAAGAACGACAATGTGCTCCCATGCCTAGATATGAAGAAGAGTAACACCTGCACCAAGTGCTCTCCCATCACAATAAAAGAAATCATGCCAATCATGGTATAGGGAGGCTAGCATAACGAGCCCCCTATACAACATTTTTTGCTAGGCCAAACCCCATCCTAAACTGAAAAAACCTACCCCATTTGTCTGGAGCCACCAAACCTAAAATGATGGCCACAACGATCAATTTGAAGTTCGACACCTGACCTATGTATGTCTCTAAATCAATTTGTGATGTGACCAATACAATCCAGTCCATCTCCATCACCTTGAGGCATGCATCAAATCCAACATAGGGGTCGTAAGTCACACAGTCGTCATGGATAGGCAATTGCAATATTTTCCACACATCCTCCAAGGTAACTATTGCCTCTCCCGTTGAAAGGTGGAAGGACAAGGTCTCACTATGCCATCTCTCACAAAAAGTTGTCATCATAGCCAAATGATTCCTAATCACTGGGGCATATGCAATATACCACAATCCAATCTCTCACAGGTGCTCCTGGCACAACTCTGAAAGAACACCTAATCTCTCGAGAATTGTGGGCTTGTGCTCCCTCAAAATCAATGGCGGGAAGACCTTCTACACCCACGAAGCACACGACATCAAGAAATCATCAAAATTTGAAGTTATTTGGAATTTGTAGCTCCAAAATCACAATAGTATCGCTATTTACAATAGCGTCGCTATATTCAAAATCCAAATAGTGATGCTCGATGCATTTCAAATTTCAAATTTGAAAGTGCATCACTAGACAAGTTGGTGTCATGATTTTTCTTTTGGCATGACCTAACCCTAACTATTAAATTGATAAGTGTGTCGTCAGATACAACTGCGTCACCATTTAAAATTTGAAACCCTAATTTCAAATCAAAAGAAGCATCACCATATACATGTGTGTCACTATATATCATTTGGGCGTCGCTGATTTAAGTTTGGGCATCGCTATATAGCGATGCCGCTAGAATTCAAATTCTAATGCCTAATAAATGCATCAAAATTTCAAATTTCAAATCAAGTTTCGAATCACATACTAGTGGTCCTACGCTTGGAATCCACTAGAACTCTTGAACTCGATCAAAAATGTGTCAAGGAAGCTCTCAGTGCACCATTTCATCGAAGGGTCAAAGCTCAAATCGCAAGAATTTCTTAAGTGTGAATGCACAAATGAATTGAAAATAACCCCTCTTGGCCTATTTAAGTTTTAAAATTAGGGTTTTTTTCCCTAATTTAACCTTAATAATGGGGTTTATTATCATTTTCACCAATTTTTCCAATCTGGACCTAATTTTGCATCATTTTTTGTGTTTTTGGCATTATTCTTGCATCCCGAAACCTTTATGAACCCTTGGGGAAACTTTTGAACCTTTGTCGAGAAATCAACCCAAAATTCAAATTTTTTGCCTGATTTCTCAAGGGGGTAGGGAGTCATCTTTATCTTTCCATTGGGGCAGCTAAAATATTTTTTGATGAAAGCAACAATTTTAATTTGAAAGGCATTATTCTTTGAACCGAAGTATCAGGCACCTTACTTCAAAGAAGGGAAAAATGTAGACACTAAAAAAAGTCCTAATCAATGTCATACATTTAAATCAGACTTACTAACATCATTTCCTCTTTAATCCATCCTCTTTTCACTTAATTAATCTAATTAGCCTAGCTAATTAATTAATTGCATCATTTTCATCCATTTAGCCTAATTAATTAAATTGGATTAATTCATCTCTTTTCTCACTAACAATTCATCTCATTAAATTAAATAAATCAAAATATTTAATTTAATCTCCTAAGTCATCTTATTTAATTAAATAACCCTAAGTTATTTAATTAAATATAATTTTCATCCCCCTCCCCTATTTATTAAATCATCTAATTTAATAAATGTCTTTTAATTCTTCTAATTCCCTAATTGCATAAATTAAACCTTGTTTAATCAGCAATTAAGTTAATTTTCCTCTAATCAAAGGGAATATTCCCATGGAATATTCTTTATCCTTTTGCACAATTAAAACTTTGTTTTAATTTGTAAATTATCTTTTTTCCTCACCCAAAAGAATATTCACTCTCCTCCAATCAACTCACTTGGCTTCTTGGACAAGCTAAACCTTCAACCTCTTAAGCAAGTTACCTTTGACCTATGCGAGTAGGTCAAAAGTGTGTTTGTTTGAGGCAAGTATGAGCCCTTGATTAAATTTCATCATCAATTCTCATCCGTTGATGAGAATCCATGATCCATTCCTCTCATCCCCTTCATCTTGAACCGTTGATTAAGCTTTTTGATCTCAACCATCCATTCCTCATTTTCTCTCCTATAAATAGATCACTATTTGGGGACAAATGGATCGATCTTTATTGCAAACTTATGTTGTTGAATTTACTCACATACACACTCATCTTTTACTCACTATTTAGCTTTTTTTAGTACATTTTCATTGCATAATAGCTTAAATCATCCATTAATGGCTTCCATGCATCCATCTTAGTTTGTAAATAAATTAGGGCTTTTCATCTTTTAGCATAATTTTAGCTTAGATTAGTTTAGCAATTGCATAATTAGATCATTTGTAGCATAAAATCATGGTAACTTAGCTTCCATCATGTTCATTTTAGCATAAATTATGTTTTCATACACCAATCACGATAGTTTCATCGATTCTCTTCCATAGAATCGATTGAAACACGCTCACTAATCACAGGATTGGGAAAGGCTCGTCATTCCACATCAACATGACACCGATTCCACTACAAGATAAGCTTCAGATGGATTAGAGTAGATGTTTTGAAAGCTTTCATGATTTAGTATGTTATATTTTGATAAAATGTTTGGTTTGAATTATGTTTGATTGATCTTGTTGAGATTCGAGTATTGGTGGCTCCGTTATGCTTCGATTCTTCATGGATCAAGCTTAATTCAGCCCATACCAATATTTTTGCATCGCAGTATGAAAGCTTATGAGGCATAACATGAATAGGATTTTGTAAGGTAACCTTTCTAACTATAATAGGTAAAGCAATCACACTGAGCAGGTTCTTTCCTACATTGTCAAATCCTTGAATCGATAATGAGTCAAGTTCAATTTTTGATTTGTCCACGCCCAATCTATCTAAAAGCTTTACATTGCACACATTAAGGGCTAAGCCATTATCAAAGAGGGCTCTTTTTATTCCTTTTCTATTGAATTTGGCTATTATCATGAAGGAATCATGTCTCTTCCTCATCTCCAAGGGAGGGAGCTCATGTTGGTGAAAAGTAATGTCTACATTAATTGTATTCATTCCTTGTATTAGAGTTGCCACAGCATTTGCATTTGTATTAGGAGAGATCATAACTTGTTGTAAGGTTGTTTGAAGCATTGTGTGATAATTAGGAGAGTTTTGAATTAGGTCCCAAATGGATATATTTTCAAGAGTATTCTTAAGTTCAACAAGATCATACTCTTTCCCACTATGCAAAGGTAAACGAGGAGCACTAGGAAAGATTTGATTAGTAAAAGGTAAGCTTGTTGGAGTTGATTGTTTCAATTGTGGATTATTTCTCATGTTACATGTATGAGAAATGATATTATTACTTGATTTCTACAAAACATTGTTCTTAGGTAGGTAAAGAGTAAATTCAGGCTTATTTTTAGGTTGAGGTTTGTGTGAAGGTGGGTAAAGGATGAGTTGAGGTTGAATCACATAACGTCTCTTGGTTTTGTTTTTTCATAACAAGCCTTAGTGGATGAACTTTGTGAGATGAAATCCTAAGGGCTTCATCTAACATGTCAAATTCATCACTACTAGAAGGCTTGAGGGTTAGGTTGACTTGGAAAGAGAGATTTAACATAGTCAAATGACTGTACTTTCTCCAATTGGCTTAGATGTTTGATCTTGTTTTTGTTTTTGTTTTCTGATGTATGTCTAATGTAATCTAATCTAAATGAACTATGAAATAATGATGAGAACGAAAAGTACAAGAATCTAATTATATCCACAATTGCAATGAATGTAAATTATGCTACTTCTAATTATTTGAATGTAACAAAAAGTATGCAAACTGGAACAGAAAGGAAATAACAACAAATAGAAGCTTAAAAATAGGGAATTTAGCTCTATAAAATTTAGTTTAAAATGTGCACTAGGATTGATTCGCCTAGGTGGTGATTGATTCCCAGTAGGGAGTTGTTTCAAAAAATTCAAAAAAATTTAATTGATTTTTATGCTTTTATGTTTTATGATATGTATCTTCCGCGAAAATGTTGATTTTGTGTGACTTTCAATGTATGATATGCACAAATGCAAGCTATATGATCTTTTATTAATGTAAAATTTGAAAACCATAGAATTTCAATTAACTAATGCAAATACTAATGCAATGCTAATGTAAGCAAGGTCTAAGTTGAAAACCATAGAATGTTAGGATTTTAATGTTCTAAATGAAGGTTCACCAAAATGTGGTATATGAAAAATGGGGCTTGAATGCTATCATATGACTTAGGACATAGAGCATACCCACTTTCCACCTACTACATTAAAGGGTAACCCTAGAGATCTCAATGCAAGGAGAAAGAGATCTTGCAACGAGGTTTTTCTAAGGGTTGAATATAAGCTAATATGGGGTTCACCACCAAGTTTAGACTTGGAAAGATAAATGAAATGCAAGATGCAACACTAAGCCATAATTCAATGCAATGACCTATAAAATGATCTAGAAATGCAAATAAAACAAGACAAAAAAGCAGTAAGATGAATAGTATGTGTATACACCTAAAAACGGTTATCATATTCAATTAATTAAATACAACCTATTTAATTAATATTTCAACTACGTATAAATAAAGTATCACTTTATTTATATTGTTCACTCTTCTATTAATTCTCCAAAATCATATTCTTCTAAATAATTAAATAAACAAAGTATCCTAAACATGTTTATTTAGTTAATCTTCCTTAATCCTAATTAAGAATTAGAGCACATGTCTACTACTTTTTCTTGTGCCATCTCACAAGGGTCACATGAAAATAAATAAGACTAATTATTAATTAGAATTATCCTCACACACTTCCACCAATTGCAAAATTCGCATGGCTTTATTCTCCCACACTTCCAACAAACTTGGAGCACATGGGTCTTTGTTTCACACACTTGGGTCTCCCATCCAAATGGCATGTTTCCCATTGGTCAAGAGATTCCTCCACACACATGGCATGTTGTCTTTGGTCAAGGGGACAACATCCCAATTCTCTCCATCTCCACTGTCTATTCTTTCTCCTTCGAATCTAGACTGTTGATAGGTGCCACCTCACAAAATGCTTGAGAAACCCTATAAATACACCCCCTTGCCTTTGCATTTTAGAATCCACATTTAAAGTAAAGTTATTATGCAGGTTTCTCTTAGGAGCTGGGAGCATTCTTGGAGTCTTATAACTAGTTTTTATATCATTTTCTACTTAGCATTTACATCTTAGATGAACATATTGCTTCATAGTTGCATTTTAGATTAGTTTTCCTTTTGTTTGCATTTAAGCATATGTAGAATCATGGATAGTTCATTATAGTTTTGTATCACATCAATAATTTTAACTTGTTCATTTATCATCAACATCATCCTTCGTTTATCATCATATCCATTATCCTTTCCATCATTTTGTTTCATTTAGAAGCATACCACTATTCCTTCCAGCACACATTTGCACATAGAAATCATCTTAGCTTGCATATTAAGCATTAAATCTCATTTTCTAGGTTGTCATTTTAACAACCATTGTGCTCATAGAAATCTAAGGTCCAAATGGTTTAATAAATCCTTAGAAATAGAGAACAATGAGACATATTTGAAAGGTTTTATTGTATTACAAATATAGTAGTTTACTTGCTTCGAATCTTTGAATATAAACTGTTTCATTAAGGTTTGTGTTGATATAAATCTCTCCACATTCAACGCACGCATAGTATGCACCTATAAATTTGGAAGTGATTGATTGAAGCTTTGAAACACTAGAAAATTTAATGTTTTGACCTACTGGGACTCATTTTCCAATCTGGGAAAATCAGTCCCAGATCTGGATTTCTACTCAAGAACCTATTTCAAGAAAAAGGGTATCTAAATCCACAAATAGTACCAGAAAATACCTACAGTGGGACTCATTCCCAACCTTGGGAAAATCAGTCTTGTTCTGCCTTTTTGAGAATTTAAAGTTCTGAGATATGCACTTCAACACTCGCTCTTTCCTTCCAAATTGGTTTTTGGATCCGAATATGTGAAAAGACCTAAAATATAGAATATAGACTTGATTTGTTTATGGGGGGTTTTCCTTAGTCAAACCCCTAGTTTGGTAATTAAACCTTGATGGAAGTAATGAAATATGCATGCAAATAAGAATAAATCCTAGCCTTAAGTTTGTCTAAAACTAGGAAATTTGAAACATGATGCAACCCTATTCTAATGTGTAAGAATATGATGCATGGATGGAAACATGAAGATGAATGACTCCATTTGAGAAATCTCTAATCACCCAAATGATCCCTAATAATTTTTGTACCTTCCTTATGACGAATGTAGAGTGATACTCGAGGATGAAATCACTTAGGAAACAAGTTCTTAGGATTGGCTTGATGGCTAGTTGCATCTCCCCGACCTAGAATCCATCATGATTCACCATAGAAAGCCATGATCAATCCTTTACAATGCTATATCTTGAATGAAAGTGAGATTTAAGACCTGCAAACACTTTAATGTTGCTCCAAGACTTCAACTTTGCTTGCCTTTGAAACTTGAATGCTCTTGCTTGAAGATTCTTAATGCTTGTCCCTTGAATTTTCTCTTGAAAATGCTTGATTAGATTACTTAGATCATAAAAAAGACTTATAAACTTGCTTATATAGGCATTAACACCTAATTTACCATTATTTAGATCTCAAAGGCTGACCTCAACCAAAAATTCGAATTAAAAAGGTGATTTTCTCACTCAAATTTGAAAAAGACCCCAAATGGGACTCATTCGCCTAAGGTGGCAAATGGGTCCCACCTAGGGGGACTCATTCGCCCAAGGTGGTGAATGAGTCCCACCCTAGAGTTTTGAGGTGGGTTTTCAGGATTTTTGATGTTTGAAGTGATTTTGTCAGGTTTTTAGCTAAAATAAGCCTTGAGATCTGAAATAATGGGTCTTAGGGGCCTATTAATGATGATTTAAAGGGTAATTAATGCAAGGGTACCCAAAATAGGTCCAAATTAGGTGAGTAATTGCACTATCTCCAAGAAGGGAGTACAATTTCAGTTACAACACTATGAATACCTATGTGCATGGTAGATGTTAATTTTAGCTACATAATATCATTGGACATTCAAAAAGTGGTATATGTGGATGATTGTATAGATACAATATCATTTATTTATATTGATTACATAATATCAGTACACATTCAACTAATAAAATAATAGAAAACTATTGTCTTCAATCAAAACCTTTTCAAGACATTGCTAACTAAGTAGATGTTAAGCATACTTTTAACATACATAATATGACAATATATACATGTAAATACATAAATATAAATGAATATGTATATTTATATATACATATGTGTTTATTTATATATACATACATATATAGATATATATTCCTACACATACTCTACTATTTTTTGTTATAAAACACTATGAAACTGCCAACTTGTAATACAAAGTCCTTCAACTTGACATGAAATTCATTTGCTAGTTGCATGGTTTACAAAATTGTAGACATTTTCCCTTCATTGTAAGAAAAAATTGACTTTAAATCCTTATCCTAGTTAATCATAAAGATTGATAATGAATTTTTCTCCTCTATAGGAGTGTTGGTTGAAGTATTATTTGTATGAGCTACTAAAATAGGTGGTGTGGTTGGCATATTGACCATTGTCAATGAAATTTGACCAAACATTGCTTGGTCTACAAGTATAGAGAATTGGAATTTTTTTGCAAGGGAATGATGGTGATATTGACTTAGAAGTTGTTTAGGGAAGCATAGGCATGAATAAAAATGTTTTTGATAATGTAAGCAACATTTACAGGGTGTCATACCCTTTACACAATGAGCCACAAGGGCCAAGAAGGAAAAGCATGGTTTTGAAAGGACCAAGAATTAAATATGTTGTATATATTTATGACATTATTATGTTGTTTAGGTGGAGGGTTTGAGTGAGTATCAAATGTCTCAACCTACTTGCATCATGTGTTGAATTCTGATCTTTAATTCTACCTATATTCCTTTTGAACCCTTTATTTTTCTTTCCTTATTTGCTTCTCCCTCTATTGTTGGATCATTCCCTTCCCCCTTTTCTCTCTTCAATTGTCTCCAACCTTCAATTCTTTTCTCATCACCTTTTCTTCAAATTATTGATTTTTTGCTTACCTACGTCTACTCTTTCTTTCTTACTTGTATTTCTTCAATTTTAATTATCTTGCTTCTTGTTTCTCATGCATGATTATATAATCATATACTAACCTTTGTAAAAACTTATATTCTAGAATTTATTCTTGCATGTACACCTTTTCATCATAATTATGTACCTATGTTGGCTCATAGTAATTAGTAGTATAAAATTTGTCGAAGTTATAATAAAAATATGCCATAATGGTTGGTCGCAACATGACTTATATGTACTTATCAAGACCATTAGTAGTCCTTATTATCATTTTTAAAACCAACACACCATGATCTTCTTGGCACACCATTTTTGAAAGTATTTAGCCTTGTTTGATAAATTTGTGTTACATGTGGCTTCAATTAAATAAATTCAAGACTATGACCAAGTTGAGATAAATATTTTCAATTAGTTACTTCTATATCTTCTTCATTTTATAGAACAATGGGTGATATATTATTTTGTATGCTTGTTATTTCATATAGTTAGTACAAGTCAAATTGTTGTAAGAGACACCCTAGTTTTTACAATTTCTCTAGAATGTAGAACATATTATCTGCAACATCGCTAATAATACCATACATTTCCTCTTGTACCCATTCCCTTTTTTGCAGTATTTTCTTCATCCCATGATGCTTAGAAAAAATGATGGTAACATCCTTAGTATTTGCACCATCATTAATTGGAATATAATCAATATTATTCTTAGGTGGGTTGACTGAATTATCATTGTCATATAAGTCAAACACATTCAATTTCACTCATCTTGGTAAACTCATCTATAGCTTTTAATTTGTTCTTGTGGATTTCATATTTCTTACTACCATTATGGCTAAACAAAATGACATTAGTAATTTTTTTAACATAAACATGTAATAAATATTTACTATAATATTATATGTCATGTTAGGTGATCCATAATCATGATGACAAGTTATTTTTTACCATTTCATCTTGATCATGGATCATGGACTATGATTGACAATATTTATGGTAAAAATTCATTACACAAACATAATGTCAGGAATTAATATTAATCTATATTGTGATGATTAAGTGTATGTACTCTGTAATAAATAGTGATGTATCTAAGAACGTGTCCATTTTTATTTACAACAATGACATTGTAGATCATAAATGAAAAATAATATCTTGACAATGTTGTTCTACTAGAGAATACATATTAGTATTAGAGTTCAATCAAGCATCAAATTAATCTATTAATAAATTCCCATAAAGAAATGTCTTCTATTCAATTTTTACAATGCTAATGTTTTCTTGCCTCTTTCACTAGTTTAATTGAATACTTTTAATATTGTGGGCCATATTCTATTTAATTAGGTTTACTATGCTAATGCATAAATTAAAGGAGACCCTATGCTTAAAATTTATGGTGCAAGGAAAATAAAAGTTATGGCTTGTGGATTAAGAATTCTCAATGACCCAGATATGAGACTTGAGAAGAATCCTATCTGTTTGTCCTATAAATGAAACATATTGGTAGGTTGTCGTTAGGTCCTATCACTTTAGTTGAAAAGTGTATCAAATGTATCGATCGGGTAGTGTTTAGAGGCTATATGCAATAGGAAACATCTTGACTAACTCTCTCAGATTTTTTGAATGCCTAGAACAATTGTAAATAAAACTTAAACTAAAAGGCCATTAAACTAGAAAGCATAAAATTTTGTAAACTAGAAGGTAGGAAATTATTAATCTAGAAAGCATAAAATTATTAAACTAGAAAGCATGAAATGATTAAACTAGAAAGCATAAAATGGTTAAACTAGAAAGCATGTAAATTACTTGAAAATAAGTGCTTGTAATAAAACTGTAAAGTTTAAATGACAACAACCTTTAACTAACATCTAGTTGTTAATAGAAAACAAACTTAACAACCTACAACTAACAACTAGAGTGGGTGCTCTAGAATTTTAGATAAACAAAACTAAATATTATAAACTCAAACTACAACCTGCAGGAATAACTTGATAGAGCTTGACAAATACAAATCACATTCATTCACAGTTATCATATAAAAAATAAAAATGATAGAATTGAAAACAAAGATACTTATCTATCTACTCTAAGATTCCCTCGAGTGGCCAACTCTTGAGTACTACTACGCTTAACTCAAATCAAGTAAACTTATGTATCTTCAATATTAATCCATCCAAGATAATTACATCGCATAGTACTAGTAACTCAGAATGAGACAGGAAAGGCTTATTTTATTCATATCAAAAGTGTAACACAAAGACATATTCAAAAGAACATTATGACAGCATAATGATATCCAATATATATTGTTTCTGGTGGTTACATATATATACAAAACTTCTAACAAAATCCTAGAATTCAGCTGGTGAAAGATCACCACTAAAAAAGTATTCAACAAAATTCAACTACCCACGGACTTAGGTCCATAACATAAAGCATTTAAAAGGCCTAGAGTGAGCCATGAAGTCTTTAAACAAAAAATAACAGAAAGATTTAAAAGACTCGATCTACTATGCACTTTCTAAAATTTTGGCGCCTAGACTTCTAGCACTTGTCTTCAACTGATTTGAAGTCTACATTAAAATCCACTTGGCTGAGCATAATGTGTTGAATAATGAGGTGGTTCTTTAGCTTAATACTCTGTAAAAATTTAAAATTGCTGATCTAAGCAATTTTTTTCTTTGTTACATTTATTCTTTGTGGGTGATTATCTTGATTAATCCATTTTACTGTTGTAGAATGTAGAAAGAAGTTGATAGAAGAACTAGATAGGATATTAGAAAGATTACACAAGATGTACCATGGAGAAACCCTTTTGGGAAAAAACTCCACCAAGAATCATTCTATTATTCAATCTCTGAATTACAATAGCTCCAATTCTTGCTTGAGAATGCTTCTTTTGCCTTCACCAATATTCTTCACAACCTACAATAAAAACTCTATCAACTCTATTCAACTTGCTTGAGGTAAATAGGTTTTTCTCAACTTTGTAAACTCAACATGAGTTATAATTACAATGCACAAGCCCTATCTCTAAAAGGTACACCATATCTCATGCAAATAGGGTTATCCTATGAAGAACAATGCTAAAACATGTGCTTCATCCATTTGGGCGCCCCAAACTGAAGTCACAACTCAACCTTCATTCTATTGATAATTCCAAAGCTCTTCCTCAAAGTTGGTGCCCATAAGTAATCTTACTTAACTGATCCTTTAGAAATATCTCAATATGCAAAAGAGGTAAATCCAAGAAAGCGTCTTGGGTTCCCAAGTTGGCTCCAAGTGATTTCTTGTTAACTGAAACATTTACTCAACACCATTCATGCAAGAATGGTCATCCCCTGTTAACTAGAAGTAGTCCCTATTATCTATCATACAACTCAAGTTATTAGCCATGCATTCCAAGTTAACTGAAGCTAACTAAATGCAACTCAAAATAACCAACATGCATGCAATTGAAGATAACTAAACCATAACTAATCTGAACTGAACTGAACTTTATGCATGCAAACATCAAATCCTAAATCCTAGGATCATTGCATGCATTCAGAAGTGTTATCTCTTACTTTGAATAGTTAACTGAACTTAAGGTGAGTGTAACCTTACCATGTGTGCACCCACATGTTCCTATTATTTAGGAATAACTACAAATCTCAATTTCATGATTTATTTCATCCAAATAATTAATCTCATCTTAGTGTTGTTGAACGCATTCCAAGAACTTAGGAGATACATGAAATAATTAATGTTTAGGATTTGCAATTAAATGGCATCCTATTTCCAACATTCTCCCACTTGACATTATACATTATAATTATTCTAAACAAGGAATAATAAAACAAGTACAAGACTCAAGGCCAATGGCCTTCTTGCACCAACTAATCAAACCATGCATACTTCAAATGCAACCTGCATAATCATAAAGCTTCCAAGCAAATGATTAAAACCAAGAGAACTTATCTGTATGGTTTCATAAGATAATTTGTAACATTAATTAAAGTGTTAACTTTCTCAATTAATACCTTCCCATTATCAACCAAACCAATACCTTTCCCAAGTCTTTGTATGCAAACCACCTCATTGGAGGCATACTAAACCACCAAGTGTGTTGAAATCACATTCAACCAAGGTGTAGGCTCCTCGGTATTTTTTGTTGAAATTTTTTTCTCACAAGTAACCACTCCAAAAAATGTCTCTTACCATAAGAGAGCTCCAGCCTCACCTATTTCTCCAAGTATCCATGAGTACTTGTAACCAACCAATCCATTCCAAACTCCAAATACAACACAACACTTTCATGAAGTAATCAAATAAATGATTAATGTACCCAATACTTAAGAGAACTACACAAGATCAATGTCAAAGCTCCAACCTTGAACATAAACATGACATCCACGATCTAACCATATCCTCTTAGGAAATCACATGCACCATAACATACTTATACATCCTAGTGCCAAGAGAACCATGTAATATGCCAAACTCTAAATGCATATCAAGAGTAAACCATGACATCAATAACAAATATAATCTAAACCAAGAAACCATATCTCTAATCACATGGAGATAACCTTACCAACGATGCATCCAAGTCACTGCCAACAACTCCCACTGAACCGTGGTACCGAGGTACACGTGGCATCATGACTGTCATCCTCTCTATGAAGATTACTCTTAAACATGAAGCAAAGAGTTATCAAAAACAATATTAGTTGAAATAACCAATGCATCATTACTATCATCCAAGGACTCCTCTGTAGAAGAATCAAAACTTTCTTTCTTGTTCTTACAATCCTTCTTCACATGTCCCAGTTTCCCACAGTTCAAACACTTTACCTTACTCCATCCTTCTGACTTACCCTTCCCTTCCTTATTTCCCTTAGGCTCCTTTTTCTTAGGCCTACCTTTTACAAACAAGGCATCTTGGATTTCCTCCTTAGACTTCCTCCTCATCTCCTCTGATAGGAGAATAGGAATAACGTTGTCCATCTTTGGATCTACACCATTATCACTAATCGCAACAATTAGATTTTCCCAAGAATCTGGTAAAGAACAAAGTAATAAAATTCACTTATCATCATCCTCTAGCTTTACATCTACAAATGCTAACTAACTGAGAATTAAATTGAAAGTATTTAAATTTTGTGCAACAAATTCACCATCTTTCATTTTAAATGAATACAACTGCCTTTTTAGATACAACTTATTGGTGAGACTCTTAGTTTGATAAATATCCCCTATTCTTTTCCATAATTTATATGCACTAGTTTCCACTGAAAAATTTAAAAGAATAGCATCAGCAAGACATAACCTTATTGTTCCTCTTGCCTTCTTATCTAACTTAGCCCAATCGTCATCTGAAATAGTTGTAGGTGTCTTTGTCTCATTATTAACTGCTAACCACTGATCTCTTTCTTCAAGAAGATCTTCCATTTTTAATTTCCACATTTCATAGTTAGAACCATTGAACCTTTCAATATCTAACCTTGAATTCATTGTAACAAAACTTAATTCCAAAATCAGAAAATAACAAAAATAATAAAATCTCCCACTAAGCCAAAAAACCTCCAATCTTTTAAGAGAAAGGCGTCCCAATCTTCTACCCAACCTAAGCTTTGATACCAAATGTTGAATAATGAGTTGTTTCCTTAGATTAATACTCTGTAAAACTTTAATATTGTTGATCTAAGTATGCTTTTTCTTTGTTACATATATTCTTTGTGGGTGATTATCTTGATTAATCCATTTTACTATTGTAGAATGTAGACAGAAGTTGATATAAGAACTAGACAGTAAATTAGAAAGATTAAACAAGATGTACAATGGAGAAACCCTTTCGGGAAAAAAATCCACCAAGAATTATTCTATTATTCAATCTTTGAATTACAATAGCTCCAATTCTTGCTTGAGAATGCTTCTTCTGACTTAACCAATCTTCTTCACAACCTGCAATAAAAAATCTCTCAGCTCTATTCAACTTGCTTGAGATAAATAGGCTTTTCTCAGCTTTGTAAACTCAACATGAATTACAATTACAATGCACAAGCCCTATCCCTAAAAGGTACACCATATCTCATGCAAATAGGGTTATCCTATGAAGAACAATACTAAAACATGTGCTTCATCCATTTGGGCATACCAAACTGAAGTCACAACTCAACCTTCATTCTGTTAATAATTCCAAAGCTCTTCCTCAAAGTTGGCGCCCATAAGTAATCCTACCTAACTGAGCCCTTAGAAATATCTCAACATGCAAAAGAGGTAAATCCAAGAAAGCGTCTTGGGTGCCCAAGTTGGCTCCAAGTGATTTCTTGTTAACTGAAACATTTACTCAACACCATTCATGCAAGAATGGTCATCCCCTGTTAACTAGAGGTAGTCCATGTTATCTATCATACAACTCAAGTTATTAGCCATGCATTCCAAGTTAACTGAAGCTAACTACATGCAACTCAAAATTACCAACATGCATGGAACATGCACTTGCATGCAACTGAAGATAATTGAACCATAACTGAACTAAACTAAACCAAACCAAACTAAACTAAGTTGATTTTGAACTGAACTAAACCTAAACTAAACTAAACTCATCTGAACTGAATCGAACTAAACTTCATGCATGCAAACATCAAATCCTAAATCCTAGGATCATTACATGCATTCAAAAGTGTTATCTCTTACTCTGAATAGTTAATTGAACTTATGGTGAGTGTCACCTTACCATGTGTGCACCCACATGTTCCTATTATTTAGGAATAACTACAAATGTCAATTTCATGATTTATTTCATCCAAATAATTAATCCCATCCTAGTGTTGTTGAACACATTCCAAGAACTTAGGAGATACATGAAATAATTAATGTTTAGGATTTTCAATTAAATGGCATCCTATTTCCAACATAATGACTAGCCATGCATAATGACCTATACAATACTAAAAACTATACCATTATGTTAGTGTTGATCAGCTTATTTCAATCAATATGAGGAAATAAAGATTATACATTTTTTCACAAAAAGTGAGCAATTACTAATCCTAAATATAAATAATTGGTAGGGTAAAAGTGATTGGTAGAAATAAGGAAGGGTGTTTGGATTATTATATTTGTGAGGTTATTTTTACCTCATCACTTATCCACCTCCTAGGCTTGAGTTGGTCCTCCTACTCTTTTTTGTGTTCTCTAACTTCAATTTCCCCTGTTCCTATTTAACTCTTCATACTTAGCACTGAGGTCATACAAATCTAGTGCCTCATTGTCCCAATCATTAGGGTTTCTAAGGAAACCCTCATTGAATTTAACCTTTTATTTCCATGACTGTACATTCTCAGGGTTCTGGTTTGTAGTAACATGCACTGTAGGGGGTGGTGAAAGGAATAATGGGGGTCTATATCTCATTCCCATCCATTCAATTTTAAGTTGTAGAATATCTACCACTGCCTCATCTCTTCTATAAGACCACTTAATATTAGTGGGTGAAATTACCTCTCCTTTTGAGGTTCATGGGAAGAGGAATGTACCTTTCTTCACAAGCATTCCATGCTCTCCCTATCAATTTTGGGCCCTCTACTCTGAAATTCTTAAATCAATCTTGAAGGTTATCATTATACTTATTCCTTATAGTTTCATTGACCTTAATACTTCAGAATTGAGCCCTAAAAGTTGAAGCTTTCCTATTAGGATACTGCATTTGGAGTCCAACAGTCTTCTCTACCTATGAATAATCTATTGTTCTCTCTTTCCATTGAATCTAGTTTTGCATAGTAGACATAAATGGCCTAATTTGAACTTCACCCACAAAGAGATTAATGAAGAAGTCAATATGCTTTTCTAGGAACAAATTATGCACAAAGAATTCACATAGTAGGTCCTACTGAGCAGGAGTGAATTATGTAAATGCTTTTGCAAACTCTTTATCATCAGGATCATGTAGAAGTTTGTAGGAAATTATTAATAGTTTCCATCTTAAGAGCTATTCATTCAAAAACATGGAATACAGTATAGATGGCCTTTTGCAGGCTAACAATAGTTCACCAATCTGATAGGCATCTATTTTAGCTTGTTAAAGCCTGTCATATGACTCTTTTAATAAAACTAGCTTGTTTCTCAATCTAACAGTTTCTATACTTGCCTACTTTAGAAAATAACATATCTCCATCCATGTCACCAACAATGGAGGTATATGAATTTGGAACCATTCCATTTATGTTGGTTCAGTCTACACCTTTTTGGACTCCATTGATGGCTTGACATTAATCTCTTGCAAATCCTATTCGAACTCAACAATCTTTGTAACGCCCCTGCCGAGAACCCTAGAGGACAACACTCTAGCAACTAAAAATAGAACAATTTTTTTTTAAAGTGTAATGTTGCATGATTAAAATTGAACATAAACTTAATTACTATCCTACATCCTCTAAGGTTCACAACTCCATTACGTAGTTCCCATTATCCAAATTAACAAAAACCATTAACTTAATAATAAACATTTCTAACATCAATTAATCATCACATTTACACTTTACATATAATCAAACTACCCATGAGATACAACCATAAATTAAACATAAAAATAATAACTGATTGCATTCATTTCACTTAACATGAGCAATATCATTGAATACTTTTTTTCATCATATAATGGAGGTACATCAATTTCATCTTATAATTACATTTGTGCAATAATGCCTCCTTATGACAAGTGAGGAGTGTTCAATAGCATGATACATGATACATGTTTGAGTTACAATACAAATACAAGTACAAGTATTACAACTCCCAAGAGAAGATACAGTGCATAAGTCTTTGGAGCAAGGGAAGTCGCCACAACATGTACAAGAGAAGGGGAACCCAATGGAGAATGTAACACATTCCACCCAACCATGTGGACCCAAAGGTCCACTCCCCATGATAGGAGGTAACAAAGAGCCCCACCATAACTAATAGGCATGGACTAAGACATCACAAGGCTGACATGACACACAAGAGAAAGTAGAACAATCACAAATAACAAAGACTAACATCCAGAGGCACAAAAGTAATCAAGGTGAAACAAAAGGAAAAGGGGTACACGGTTGTTGTAGGGGAAGTGTCATTACATATTCGGCAATTGATTATTCCATTCCAATCCTTCCTGTCTCACCTCAAGCCTATACGAGCACTTGAGCTTGAGCCAGGTATAGACTTATCTTGTTAATGTTATAGCTACCCATTCCCCCTAGTTTATTTTATGTTTTCACTTGTTTAGAAAACTTCCACATGGGTTATCTAGGTTCCCCTTTGTGTGTCGGCCCCCATTGGAAGCCACTCCCCTACTACCAACCTAAAACTACTGAAACTAAAAACACAAATGAATCACATTGCAAGGCATTACCCATCCCACTCACAAAGTCCATAAAATCAATCACAAAGACAAATATAACATGCAAGGTGAATGACCATCATAAACATAATCACGATAAATTTTTCCCATAACCAGTTAAACAAATAAATCCATCAAAAGGATAAATCATCCTAACCCCTGGATGACTCAAAATTCATCCCCCTAAAAGACATATTCATAAACATAAGCCACAACCATTACCAACTTATTAGTCCTTTATTTGATTCATGCAACTACTCAAATATCAATAGGTTAAGGTGCCTAAGTGGGTTGCATGGTGATCATTATAATCTTACACAAAATATTAAGTCCAATAACATCCTCTTCCAAGTACACCAATTTGTTTATTTAATGCTAACTACATCAATTCATTAAAACAAATAGTTTCTCTGCCAATTGTATTGCAGCCACAATAGAACACCAATAGGGACAAATGTATGCTCATAAAGATTCATCTATTCATTTATTTACGTATATATATATATATGCATTTATAAAACTATAAGAATATATAATACAGAAATTACAAACACAAATATTAGTAGTTTATACTTTATATATGATTATACATAAATACACACACACATAATTATTTGTATCAAACTCGTGCAATGATCTGAATTGAATTCTTTACAGCTATTATTACCTTTTCCAATGGTTACATCTTATACTAGCTATTGATTGGGCGTAAGTTCTAGCATAAACTAAGATATGTGATATTAACAGGTATCTGACCATCATTCGGCGGGACTCCCAGATCATAGAAGTTTCAATGCCAAAATAAATTGTGCTATCTATTGAGATGAGTTTAAAACTGGAATTAGTGCACATGCTCATAGAAACGAAAGATCACAGTAAACAATAAGTTTCCCCTTGACAGTAAAAGCCAACACCAAATTTAAGAGAGACACATTAGCATGAAATCCCAACAAAAGGGTAAACTAAAGATAACCATATAACTAGAGATAATTTTGATGATTTCTCAGAGTAACCTATAGGTCTCCTTGGAGATGAAGATAACATAGAAATATCACAACTATTTGCAATGCAATCAAATTCTTCTTGAATGTGAAAGATAAAGGATAAAGTCTCAAATTCCCAAAACATAAAACCAGTATAGATTACTGACCAAGGTGCCAATAATACAACAAGGGCACGTATAATGTATATCCTCAAACTATTTTCACTTAACTCATGTTTGGGTTTCATTTATGCCTTCCACGTATCCACAAAAAAAAAAATTGAATGAAAGCGGTGGAATATCAAATGAAAGAGGCAAAATATCAAATGAAGAGGCAGTGGTAGGCTATTACGCAATACTAATTCCACGGTGTTGTGGTATAAAATCGACTTAACATCAATAATACCAATTATTTCCCATGCATAGAAGCAACGAATACACATCATATAGGACAAATCTTAAAGAAAGATGGAAAAAAGAACAGAGTGACATCTTCCATAATATAGGCTTCTCTAGGATAAAGATTTTAGATATTGAGGAAACTAAGGTTGTAGCTTAAAGGGTAATTTTCCCAAAAAAAAAAGGAATGAATGAAATAGGGGTAACTCCCTTAAAAAGGTTCCAAACTGAATCAAAATTAAACAAATTCATGTCTCAACAATAACCTCATACGCATGTCTAAGTGTCAAAAGAATTTGATTATTATGCAATACAGTTGGGAACTAGAAAATAGAACTTGAAAGATTTATCAAAAAAAAATGATTCCAAAAGTAAAAGGGAATTTTGAATACAAATCAACTAAAGTCCAGTGATTGTATTAGACTGAGATAGCAGGGCACTAGGAAGTTAAAAACTTAGAGTATTGCAGCAGGAGACTAACGAATGAACAAGAATCTTTATGAAGATTGAAGGCAGCAGTGTTTGATCAACTTCAAGACTTTTTCTAAAACTACAAAGTAAGAAAAAAACTAATACCTTGGCTTTCAAGATTAAGAAAGCAGAGGAAGAGGTCTCTTCAGAAAAGAACCTAGAATATTTGAATAACTGAGCTAAAAGAGATATCGGTTGAGTATCAGCTCCAGACCAAACTTTCAAACTCTTCAATCATGAATTCTAGCTCTTCTTAGCCCAACACCTCAGTAAGAATCCTCTGCAAGAATACCAAAACCCCCAAGAACTGGAGAAGAAAATTTATGGCAAGAATACCCGAATCTTTTTTTCCTCTAAGAGAAATAAGCCAATTGCCCCTCTCCAGTAAACTCCACTTCCATTTTAATTTATTTTCCCATAACTACATTCCATTTTCCCACTAATTTCAATTTCTTTCATTTTCAAATTTTATTTAATTTTACCTTTCATTTAATTTTACACACAATAAGCCATTAATTTATTATTTTAAATTTCTTATAAAGTTTGATTGCACCTCACAACATAAATATTTATATTAATTAATTATTTCTTTTAAATTTAATAAATATTAATTCACTAAAATTAACTAATTACCTTCTCAAAATTTGTTTTAATTTTATCCTTTAATTTAATATGGCTTTTATTTTCATTAATCAAAGCCTATAATATTGACAACCTACACTCAATGAAATAATCCACAAAGCACAAGTCAGAAAATGACTCAATGATGGAGCAGTCAAATGATATCGACCAAAAGCAAAACGAAGGTAAAACGACAACACAGAGACATACCAACATAACCAACTTACAGAAAAAAATGTGACAATAGGTATTCTTCCTCAACGAGGATGATGGATCGATGTGGAGGACCCAATGCTACCTCTAAAACAACAACTCCATTGGGCTCTGGCACACTCAAACCTGATAATCAGGTGGAGTTGGTGCCTTATGCCTGTAGCCTACAACAAAACATAGGGTCAAACATGTGCATAATAAAAACAATCACTCACACTGTGAAGGGAAAATTGTAGCATTGCAGGGCACTCGGAAGCAAGTGATGCGACCTTGTTTCCCTTCACCAACATAATAACAAGTAACATCAAAACATGATAACACATACATCTAACAATACATCACATCATATCCATGATACTCAAATAAGCAATTAACTAATCTACTAACCATGATATAACTAAGAAACATCAGGTATCATAAAGCCATCAATATCATTAAACTAAACATCATAATGTTATCAATCAGTCACCATATCTAATCATCAAAATATCACAATGCTTGAGTAACATCCAACAGAGTCATAGTGTCCAACAAATAGTAACATAAATTCTAGCAAACAACATCATAAAGTCTAGGTGCAATCCAAGTAGCTGTCCAAACAAAAGCAAACTAAAGGGGCATCACAATCTTGCTTAAGGACACATTAAGCTCAAATTTTTGTTTGTCCTTTTCTTTTTCAAAGGCAGTAAATAATTGCATAAAATTATAAGTCAAACTTTTAACTTGTTTGTCTTTTTCAGACAAATCTATCACATACCTTTTACTTTCTTTATTCCACTGTTATACCTGAAATTGCAATTGTTCAATAGTCTTATCTTTTTGTTCCATTTGAATTTTAAAATTTGTAATTTCTTGATCTCTCTTCTTTAAAATTACAGTGTGTACTTCTATCTCTTCCTATTGTTGACTAATGTGTTCTTTATTTCCCTTCAACTGACATTTTAATTGAGCAATTTCTTCTTTTAACTTTCCTAGCTCCATTTCTCTCTAATCATATTCCCCAGCCCCTATATTAGCAAAAAAAGGAAAATTGGGGATTTCTACATCATCATTGGTCACATTTTCTTCATGTTAGGTACCTCAAGTGAGCCTTGTTTAGTAATTTTATCAATTAGGGGAGATAACTGTTGTATAGGATCATCCTCAACACCCAAACAATGTGGTGATTGTTCCCCTTCTTGTTCTTGTCCTAATTGAAATGGCATACCATCTTTTTTGACCTTAGGGGATTGACTAGTTTTTTTTTCACTTTCTTTTGCTACCTCCTCACAAGGCCGATTCTCATTTTCTAGTGATTGTGCTTCAATATTATGCCTTTTCTTTTTAGGGGCATTCGCTTTATCACAAGCTACAGTATCACTAATCTCAACAGATAGCCTTTTACCTCTCCTTAAAGGAGCAGTTTTTTGCAATATTGTTCTATATCTCTTTTTATTTTTGTGAGGAGGTTCTTCCTCATCTCCTGAATTTATTACTTCCACATTTTCTTGATGGCCTAAGGTTTATGAAACATTGGGTATAATTTTTGGTGCTTCGCCATCAGGAGCTATTGTAGCATGTTGGGGTTCAGAAGCTTGTAGAGGCTTAGGGGAATGTTCTTCCAAATGTTGAGTCACCCGCCCAGATGATTCACCTTCTTCAAGGTGTCTTATAGGCTCTAAATTTTCAAATTTCTGGAGAAATTTTGGTTACTTTTTTTTCGTTTTCTTTCGGAAATGATACATACATATTAAGTTTATGAGGCCATGGTGGTTGAGTGATCCTGAACCAATTTTGAATTTATCTATCATACTAGTAACAAAATCTCAAAGAAATGCAAGAAAACTAACCCTAAGGGTAGAGTTTTCAGCATCATGGCGCAAATGGGTAAGTAGGCGGAAAGGCAGACCTACAACTACTGCACATTTTCCTTTGCAAGTGAAATACTCAATTATCCAAGCCATTGTTGTTCTCCAAGGCTTTGGAATGGACATTCTCTGAAATCCTTTGTTTTTCCCTCTAGTACTCATAGTTAACAAGGGCTGAAGGTTCACCTTCTATGTGAAAAATCTCTACCATTTTCTAATAAGAGATATTGGTAGTTTCTAACAAATTAATACCTTTATTTTCAAGACCATATAGTCAAAAAATGATCTTGGAACATACCCAAAATCGCTTGCCACGAACTACAGATTTCCCATCTATGAAATTCTCCACAAATTTTTTTATGAATTCCAACCAACCCACCCTCTAGAAAAATCCTAAAATGTTGCTTAATTCCAATAATTTGTTTGTTGAAGTCGGTTTATATTTCCTTTTATCTCCTCCTATACTGTGTTTTTTTTTTTTTTTCCTTATGGCTTTGCTCAGTTTCTGCTAAAATGCTATGGCGAACAAAGAAAACTGCTTAAACAAACTAAATTGCAGAGTAAAGAAAATGTAACTTTTCAATCACCTATACTTGATACAACTGATGGGACATGACTTAATTTTTGCATTTGTGCTTCGTTATATTCCCATCATGACTTTGCATTGGAAAAAGTGCAAGAATTTTTTTACTTCAAGCAGACGTACAATTGCACAGTTTACTAAATTTGGAAATGGGATGGTTTGTGCCAATTAATTTATCTTAAAATAATTACCTACTTAAAGAAAAAATTGTATGTACCTTACGTCTCATCACCAATTCAAAAATCACTTACTTTGTTGATGTGACGGTATAATTGTATGAGTTGGTGAGGGTGGTGATGAATTTATTATAAACGTGGATGGGATAGCTAATTAATGGAAGAATTATTATGACGAAAAATTTGTCATAATAATTTTAATTTACTATCACAGGAGATGGTAATGTAGGGCGAATGGTAATGTAGGGTGTGGATCCAAAGGTGATGAAAAAATTTAATAATAGGCATGGTATGACACTAGAAAAATCAAAGCATTCAGACAAGAAAATAATTACAAAAAATTTCAGAGCATCGCTAGAAGATGTGGCTTGGGTGAAAAATAAAAAGTTCTAGAGCATGTTGAGAGATGCACTTGGAATGAAAAAGTGAAGTGGAAAAATTCAAGAGCATCACTGCGAGATGTCAGAATGCAACAACGAAATTTCCGAAGCAACGCTGAAAGATGTAACTGGAGCAGCAACCAAAATTTTTTGGAGCATCACCGAAAGATGCAACCGGAAGCAGCAACAAAATTTTTGGAGCATTGTCGAAAGATGCAGCCGAAGGAAGAAAGTAGAATTTTCAGAGCATCACCGAAAGATGCCACTAGAAGGAAGAAAAAACAAAATTTCAAAGCATCACTGAAAGATGCTTCTAGAATGTAGCAAGAAAATTTTTGGAGCATCGTCAAAAGATGTCATTGGAAGAAGGAAGAAGAATGTAGGACTTTGGACTTAGAATTTTCGGAGCATTGTTGAAAGATGGCCAAACTGTAGGAATGGCACCAGTCGGGCATGCAAGTTCTAGAGCATCATAGCAACTGAGCCAACAAGTTCTGGAGTATCTTAGTAAGATGCATCATAATTTGTGTTTGATTAGAATGAAGTCCTACAAGATGGAAATGAAATTTATCCAAGTCTAAAAGATGAAGAATTTAAAAGAAATGCTCTAAAATATTTACAAATACATACACATGCATTCATCATTCTTAAAAAATAAAAAAATTGATAGCAAAATAAAAAAACTAAATTGGATCTACCGTAGTAGAGTCAATGCATTGGATTTTTGTAAATTCTTCTTTATTAACAGGTTTATGGTAGATGTGTAATCGATGACCATTGACCAAAAGTGTTCGAGTGTCACCATCAATGGGCTTGAGTTGTACTGCGCCATTTGAAAATACCTCAAAAATTTCATATGGACCAAGCCAATGAGTTTTGAGTTTCCCCTAGTAATCTTTGTATCGGGAATCGAATAACAGTTCCCAATCCCCATTATGGATCTCTCTTTCCTTTATATGCTTGTCATGCTAGACCTTGTGTTGTCATTGAATTAGCTTAGTTTGGTGGATAGCATCTAGATGAAGTTCATCTTACTAAGTTGTAAGACTCTTTCAACCTGGGCTCATTGGAGATCTAAACCTAACTCCATTGTTGTTCTTAGAGTTTGGAGTTCAAATTCAATGTGTAAGAGAGGTTTCTTCCCAAAAACTAACTCATATGGACTAAAACTAGTTGTTGATTTCCAAGTTGTTTTATAATCTCAAATGGCTTCAAGTAGTGTCCTAGCCCAATCTTTCCTTCCTAATGAAACTGTTTTTGTTAGAATGTTCTCTAGCTCCCTATTAGTGACTTCCACCCGACCATTTTCTTGAGGGTGATAGGGTGATGAATTCTTATGGCTTACCTAGAAATGATCAGTGAAGGCTAACAGAACCTTGGACATAAACTAGGGTCCCTGATCTGTGACAATTATCCTAGGGGAGCTCCAAATCTGAGGAAAATTTTATTGTACAGGAAGTCAGCTACGTGTTGTTCTTCCCTAGCAACTCGTAGAGCTTGAACTTCTTCCCACTTAGATAGTCAAAAAAATGTACTATTGTCCTTGTGAAGGAGGGTCTATAAGACTGATAAAATCCAATCCCCATTTTTCAAACAGTTCAAGGACTACCTGGGGTTGTAGAGGAATTTCATTGGATACAGTAGGTCTCCCTACTCTTTGGAATTCATCACAATGATGAACATATTTATTGACATCTTTATGCATAGAGGGTCAGTAATAACCTACAACCAAAATCTTATGGGACATCCTCTTAGCAGAATAATGGCTGCCATAAGGGTCATCATGGAAATCTCTAAGGATACTATAGGTCTCATCTTCCCTAACACGACATCGTAGAACCATATCAGGACTGCATCGAAAAAGGATTCCATTAATCCATTTGAATAGAGCAATTCCTTGAATGAGGCATTTCTTATGTCTTGATGTGAAATCGGGTGGTAACTCTAAGGTGGCCAAGTAGTTGGTGATATCAGAAAACCATGGAGTTTTAGTGGAGATGGAAAACATATTTTCATCTGGGAATTCATCCTCATCGGAGCACAATCTCCATCATCTTGTTTAATCCAGGATAAGAAATTCACGGCTACATTGAACTTCACTAGTTTGTCAATAATTGTTACATTGAATTCTTGGAGAAGCAATAATCCCATGATTATCCTTCCATTCACTACAGGTTTTTTCATTAGGTATTTAATGGCTAAGTGATTTGTATACACCATTACTTCATACCCTATAATGTAGTATCAAAATTTCTTGATTGCATGTACCACATCTAAGAATTATTTCTCCGTGGTGGTATAATACCATTCTGTTGGAGTCAAATTCTTACTAATGAAATATATAGCATACTTTCCCCCATTCTCATCTTCCTATCCTAATACTACTCCAATAGCATCATCAAAAATATCAGCATAAATATGATGGAAGGTTCCAATTAGGTCCACGTAGGATAGGAGAATAGATGAGTTTCTCCTTAATGATTTCAAATGATGATTGACACTCAGGTGTGCAGATAAACTCTACATTATTTTGGAGAAGGGAAAACATAGAGGTTGCAATCTTGCTGAAGTTTTCTATGAATCTTCGATAGTATCTAGCATGCCCTAAGAAACTTCTAACATCAGTTTGGGTTTTTGGGGTAACAAGTTGTTGTATCACCTTGATTTTCTTAGGATCAACTTTTATCCCTTCTGTTGAGATGTGATGTCACAACACTATCCCTTGTTCTACCATTATCAGACATTTTTTGTGGCTTAGGTATAGATGATGATCCTCACATCGCTTCAATACTTTGTCTAGACTTTGGAGGGCTTCATCAAAATTTGACCCATACACATTGAATTTTTCCATGTAAACTTCCACACATTCATTCACCAACTCATAAAATATGGCCAAGATAGCTCTCTAAAATGTTGCAAGAGTGTTGCATAGTCCAAAAGGAAGAACCTGATAAGAAAATGTTCCACATGAGCAAGTAAAATTTGTTTTGTCCTGGTCTTCTACTACTACTTGTATCTGGTTATATCCATTAAATCCATTTAGAAATTAAAAATACTTCCTCCCAACCAAATTAACCAAGACCTAGTCTAGAAATGGTAGAGGGAAGTAATCTCTATGGGTTGCTTTATTAAATTCCCTATAGTCAATGCACACTCTCCACTTCCCATTTTTCTTTGGAACCACAACCAAAGGTCAAACCCATTTTCTATCAAAAATGGGATAGATAAATCCCATTTGCAGGAGTTTCTCAATTTCAGTTTTAACAATGTCTTTCAAGGAAGGATTGAGTCTCTGTTGTGGTTGATGAATAGGTCGAACATCCTCAGTATAGATGTGATGGGTACAAACACTTGGTTGTATTCCTCTCATGTCTGTATAGTCCCAAGAAAAATCTTTAGATCTGTTTACCAAGATATCAAACAATTTGTGCTCTTTTGTCTATGTCAACTAGTTGTTGATGTTCAAATTTTTTCTTGGTAGTAACTGTTATCACCTGAAGTTGCACCCCTATTGAACCTGATGTTCAACACCTCAGTGTAACATGGGAAGACCTCCAAATTTGTGGGTCACTTAAAAATAGAGGTCAACCTCTGGAGAAGGCTGGCTTCCTTTGGTGTGACCTAACTACTGATATGGGAAGGAAAAAGGAGAAGGAATGCATAAAATAAAGCTAAATTCTAAGGTGATGCACCGAAATGACAGGAACAATGAGATACTCAATTTACACTTGAATACTGACGATGAACATAAGATTACACATCAAATTATGTAAGCCTTGCACTAACATTTCACAAACATGATCGATTCACACACTTTTTCCGGAGAGGAAAGAAATATTTTCAAAGATAAGAATCTATGTGTGACTAAATGAACACAATTTGTAATTTGTATAATGATACTTTTGCAAAGGAAGGAATGAAACACAAGATAAAGTTATGAAGGAATGAAAGAAATTCACAAAAATATCTTGATCATGAACCTAAAATGCACAACACTTTGCAAGAACAAGATGGAAATCCAAACATCAATAGTCACCAAGGAAAACTTTATACATCATGCTCCAAAATGAGTTATAGAATTTTGCTAATCCGAGAGAGGATTGTAAAAGTCACAGACTTCAGAAAAGCATCAGGAGAACTCTTTTTCAAGAAGGAAAAAATGCCTTATATACAAAAGTGTGTCGACCCCTTAGGGCTTAAAAAATATCAGGCCTCGGGATAGATCTCTCCCTAGATCTTTTGATTGAATTTAAAGTTGCACCCTGCGTGTCCATGTCAGTGAAGAGTCATTCCCTGGAGAATCCTTCTTTAGATCTTTCTGCAACCACTGCATTTACTTCCTGGTATCGTGTCCACCTTGAACCTCTTCGGCTGAGCACTTTGAATGCTCCTGAGCTTAGAACAGATACACGTTGCTTTTCATTCTGTTGATGTTCTTCATCCTGGTCAGACTGCCATGACTCACTTTCAGATCTCTCTAATTGGTCGAGTAAACTCCACGCAGATTCTTCGAGTAGTCAAAAACTCCTCCTGTAGAATCGCATCTCGGTGAGACACTGGAAGTGTCTCACCGATGTGATTAAATCCTCCTGGAACCATCGGCATAACATGGAACTGTCGATGAGAGTTCTTATCGAGCCCAAAAATCACATACCGATATCACCTCTGTGGTCGCCAAGACAATCGCGTTTGGCCAAACAACATGGTGAACTCTTCTCATCCTCTATCAGAGAGAGTCTGCTGATGTCACCTTGACGCATTTTGCTCTACCCAAGCTCCGTATTATTTGTTGAGACCCTATCAGATCGGCAAGACTCTCAGCGAGGCCTCCCTGCTCTGGCAAGAGCTCATTTCAATTTTTTTCGGCAAGAGAAACCTTCATCGGCAAGAGGTCATAGCGGCTTCATTAGTCATGCTGATATCGCCTTCCATTGCTAAGACCACATCATGTCAGTAAGACATCACTCTGATGGTCGGGCGCTACACTGATGTCATTCATGTCGGGGAGACCTTTTGCTAGTCGATGAGACCTCTACCAATGATTCCTCCTTTATCACCAAGACCTTCTCGTGTCGGCAGGACCTCAGGGCGAAGTCTTCAACTATTGGAGAGCTCAGCTTATTGTCACCCGTATCGGCAAGACCCCATATCCTTCGGTAGGAGTCAAAGTGAGGCACAACTTTGGTGAGACCTCTTGTCAATGGAAACTTCTTTCACCGAGACGTCAGCCTTTCGGCAAGATGTTATACCAAAGCCCCTCACATTACATCGAAGGCATCCGTGCTTTGGTGAAAGCTCATTTCAGTCAGGGAGACATTCCTTAGTCGGTGAGACCTTTTAGCGAAACTCAGCTCCTTTCCCCAAGCGCAACATTTCTTTTGGTGTGACTCCCATTGGTCGGGAAGACTTCATGGTGAAGGGAAAACACTACACCGAGCCCCCCTTTTGTTTCGGCAAGACACCCGTAGTCGGGGAGACATTCCATCTCGGAAAGAGGTTGTGCCGAAGGCACCTTGCTTTGGCGAGGGCTCATTTCGTTTCACTTCAGCAAGACTTCATCTTATTGCCGAGACCTTATGGTGAAACCTCCCTCATCTTAGCTAGCTCAAACCACTTCGGCAAGACTCTTACGAGTCGGGAGGATACATGAAGACTGCTGCCGACCTGAAAGTCTTGGCGACTAGTTTATCAACCATATAGGACGCACTGCACTGCTAGTCAGCAAGACCACAGGAAGGTCTTGCCGAATTTCTTTTCTGATGGATTTTATGCCAAATCTGACTGAGGTGAGGCTTCCAATAGACTTCCTTGTTAGGTAGCACCAATCAAAGGACCTAACCTTTGATGTAAATGTCTCCATTTGGCCCTAATGAACCTCTGAAACATAGATTGCCTGCCTGATTAAGCCCATAGGTGATGTGTGTATTAAAATATGTGATCAATTTAAATCAATAACAACACAATCAATAAAACATTAAATCAAAGAAGCTAAAATAAAAACAGAAATAAGCAAACTGTTAATGGCAGCTTCTCCGAAGTCGTCTTATTGCTCTTTATCTCCAGCGTTTCATCTTTGCTCAAGTTTCTCTTAGATTTGGAATGCCAAGCTCAACGAAGTAGGCTACTGAAGAATGAGATTAAAATGCATATTATGCTAAATGCAAGATTATGCTAATATGAGAATATTGTTGAAATGCTAAAATGCAAGAATGTAGTATATGCGTATGTTGTATTCGTCCTGTGTTGTAACCAATGCTTGGATTTTCACGTGCATTTATAGAGTTTTTCAAAGATTTTGATTGGCTGGGTTGGTCAGCGGCTGTGATAATTCCTAACAAATCGAACGGTTGAAGATAGATGAGATTGAAGAGAAAATAGAAGAAAACGAATAAAGCGAGATTTTTCCATTTTCATGGAAGAGATAAGATGAGATGATTTAAAAATCATATTTTTAGAAGAAAAATGGAAAGATTTTGATAAGATAAATAATGAATTATCTGATTCAATTATTTATTTATGAGTGTAAGTTGATTTTTTTCTTAACTAAATAAATATTTAATTAAGATTTTGAGGAAATCAGAAGATTTCATAATTAAATGAAATATCTTATTATGATTTGAAGAAAGCAGAAGATCTTTAATTAAATAAAATATTTAATTAAATTTGAAAGAATGATATTAATTAAATAAAAGTATTTAATTAATTAGAGGAAAGTTTTAAAATAGAAGGAAAAGAGATATTTAAATTTAATTAAAAAGATTTAATTAAATTCAAAAGATGATAATTAACTTAAATAAATAAAATGTATTTATTTAATTTAATCAAGTAGATATGTGGAATAATTAAATAAAATAGATTTATTTAATTATGGTGGGAGAATAAAATGAATGAACACTATAATTAAATTGGTTAAATTTAATTACATGTAGAAGACTTTAGAGGAATTAATTAAATAATAAATATTTAATTAAATGTCAGGATTATTTAAACGTGCCCAGTTTTATGCATATACATTTTGCCCCTCTTTGAAGTGATGTGTGAAATGCATTGCTTCAAAGAAAAATAAAAATTTTGTTGCCCCTGATATTTTTTTGATGCTAATGCTGATGATGCCCCCTCGGGAGGTAAATCATGGAGGAGAAGAGTCTGTTGGGTAGTTAGTGATTTAGCTTCCGATAAGTGATGTAAAAGATGTCCCAGATTAAAGTGAAAACAAAAATGCCACCAAAAGTCCACCTTAATTGACCTATGTAAGGTAAAAGGGTGAAAGTAAAAGTCATTTTCACTCTTTTTCTACAGTGATTTGGATGCTCTGACAGTGACTCAGCAAGATGCCGATTCCCTATCACACTCACAGATTCGAGCGGGCGCGACGATTTCAGAGACCAGCAGCGTATGGACCACCGGTGAGTCAATTTAACCTCTTTGTGATTCGAATTTCTATGAATTTGATCAATTTTTTGCAAGTTTCAACGTGGATTTAGGATTAGAAATGTCATTTTAGAGCATCCCCCGGTTTGTTTTAGTGCTTTCGAAGTTTCTTTTAGCGCTTCTAGGGAGTTCTTTAGCGCTTTTAGGTGTAGGATAAAAATAGACAGTCTAGCGCATACGAAGTATAGATTAGCGCTTATAGGTGTGAGGCTGGCTAGTTTCCAGAGTCACACATTTAGGGCACAGAGTTGCGCATCTAAGGTTTTAGCACATATAGGGCATGAAGTAGCGCATAAGCGAGGTTTCATAGCGCATCCAAGGTTCTAGCGCTTATAGGGAAAACTTTAGCACTTTTAGGAAGCATATCCGCGCATATAGGGTTTTAGCACATTTGAGGGAAACTGAAGAGCTTTTGAGTTTTAGCGCATCGGAGGCGCAAAGTAGCGCATCTAGGAAAATTTTGGCAGAATTCCAGGATTGAAAAATGATGGTCTATATTCCGTCCTTGGTCAATAGATAAAGAAAGTGTTTTTCCATCATGCCGATAGGTGATGATTAACTGATAACTTTGCTTTCTCAAATAGAAGACAAAGAGTAAATTCCTTATAGGACTTCTGATAAATTTTCTTTCTGCGATAGAAAGCAAATAGTAAATGATTGATGTGAAAACATATTTGCATTTATGCTTGAAATACAAATAGAATGATGTTTTGATTGTGTGATATGGGTCGTTGATATGGATCACTGATATGGGTCCCTGATATGAGTCTGATTAGTTGTCTTTGTGATAATAATAGGAGGTGTTTGACAACCTCCAGATTAGAGAGCGGTTCCCGATATGTTGGGATCGGCTAGGAGAGTTGACTCCTGCAGAGGTATAGTGGATAGGTGCATGTGGACTAGGATCTTTGTTGACTATCCCGTGAGGGATTCGAGCCAACAGAGGGCTATTGACTGCATTGGCTGAGAGGTGGCATTCGGATCATAACACCTTTCACTTGATGACTGGTGAGATGACCGTGACACCAGAGGATGTATACAGGATTCTAGGGATTCCTGTGGTAGGTTCCCTTGTGGTTTATGACCACAAGGAGATAGGTGGGACAGAGGCACTGAGGAGGATTTGTGGTGATGCATCTATATCTGGATATTGGGTGCCATGGGTGGATTTTAGCAGGTACCCAGCCTTAGTAGCTATGTTGGCGGAATTTATTAGAGGTTTCCTTGGACCGGACCATCGGTCGAAGGGATTTTCAGTTGGGTGGGGGAGGATGCTAGAGTGGATGGTGACGTAGCCACGGAGGTACTCATGGGGGAGTTGCATTTTGGCGCATTTGTACCATGATCTACATTAGGTGGTCTACCGAGGGTCGACGAGTTTGGCTAGCGGTGTGACTTTGCTCCAGATCTGGGCGTGGGAGCATATTGCAGTTACTAGGCCAGCATGTGCTAGGGCAAGGCCACTAGGTAGGCCATATGTATACACGTATTCAGGTGCACTTGTCCAACCCAAGCTAGGCAAGTTGGAGTATTGGCGACGTGTGTTGGATGATGTGGACTCAGTTATATGGAGACCCTATACAGATTGTGAGCCCTGGGACACAGATCATTTGGAGATGTTGTTTGTCTGTATACCCCGGTATTTGATAGGACAGACCCCGTTCATTATTGAGCGATTTTTGGCCTTGCAGGTTCATAGACAGTACGGATTTACACAGAGTATGCCACAGCGCGTTGCTCATTATGGGCGGCGCAAGGATGATCCTGGATGGGGGCCTTGCATTGTATATCAGGTAGCATAAATAGAGTACTTGAGCTTACATCCTGAGGTATGGGCGTACAGGCCAAAGGTTACAGATGTAGGCATGTCAGATGAGTACCTAGAGTATTTCCATACTCATCGATTTCCATGGTTTACATGTCCAGATGAGCCAGGGCCTATTGTAGTGGTACAGCAGCCGGAGGTAGAGAGACAGGGGGTGTGGCCGGTGGAGAGCAGGCAGGGGGTGGCGGAGAGGAGGAGGGTGAGGTTGGAGATGAGGAGGGGGGGATGACAGCTCCAATGGTGGGGATGATGGGGGAGATGATGGAGGGGAGGCAGAGAGAGCAGTGAGGTAGAGGATGGACAGTCTAGCTAGTGCACAAGTTGTTCAGAGGCCCAGATCTGGTGGTAGACCACGGATGATCATCAGGATGTCCTCTTCTTCTCAACAGACACAGATAGCCACCCTGCAGGCCCGGGTGCAAACTATTCAGGGGCAGTTAGGTCAGGCGCAGGGTGTGATAGCACAGTTACAGGTGCAGCTTGTACAGGCATAGGCTCAGGTTCCAGCTCCAGCACAGGTAGTTCAACCTGCCCCAGACCCACAGATAGCCCAGTTGACAGTAGAGAGGGATGCATTCAGACAGAGGGCAGCAGAGGCTGAGGGTGTGGCTCAGAGACTGATGAGCACTGTAGAGAGTACCTCTTTGCGAGATGCCATTGTAGAGGGTATGGAGTTGGCGAGGGAGGCTGAGTATTACCATGTCAGATACGAGGAGCTGTGTCCTCTTGAGTGCAGAGAACCATTTCCCTGGTCTCACAGTAGGACTAGGAGTAGATCGCGGACGTGTACACAGAGCATGGGAGTGACTGGGCCTTGGCGAGATCCAGACACAGGTACCAATGGCAGGCCACCTCCTTCTGGACCAACTCCATCAAGGGCATCGACCAGCTAGGCTTATTATATCATTTTTGGAGCCTCTATATGTCATTTTATTGATCAGATCCTATGTATATCTCGTTGAAATCTGTAGTTTCATTGGACATTTGGACATTTGTATCATTTTTGATGAGTGATGATATGCAGCGGTGATGAATTTTTATGATGTGATGTGCATTTATGAGATGATTTATGTGATATGCATTTATTTCTATATGTTATGGATTTTGGTATGCATTTGAATGATTTGATGACTAACATGATATGCAAGATGATTTGATATGATGTGTTTATGATGATGAAATTTAGTGATGATGCTTACGAATGATATTATGCAGGTGGTTGACTTACGATGTTGTATAAACAATGTTATCTGGAAAATGATATGAAAATGTATGCATGGAATGTTTGTTATTTTAGATTTTCAAATGTAAGTAAATGATTATGATATGACGGAAAATTAATGTTGTGTTTATGGTATGCATCATGGATTTGTAATATGAATGGATATGAAAATGATAGGATGATTAGAGATACAATATGAATGTAATGTGATAAATGATAAATGACGATATGAAATGAAATGGTTAATGATAATGAGATGTATGATAAATGATATGTTGTGAAATATAATGATAATGCGATGAAATGACAATTTAATGATATGTTAATGAAATAATATGATAGAGGATAATGACATGAAATGATAATGAAATGATAATGAAATGATAATGAAATGATGAATGATAAGGATAATGAAATGATAATGGAAAATGATATGAAATGATATGATAAATGACAAATGAAATGGTAATGATAAATGATATGATCATAAAATGGGAAATGATAACGAACTGATAAATGATAAATGAAATGAGAAATGATAACTAAATAATAAATGATAAATGAAATGAGAAATGATAACGAAATAATAAATGAGAAATATGAAATGAAATGACATGAAATGAGAAATGATAACAAAATGATAAATGATAAATGATAATGAAATAATAAATGATAAATGAAATGACATGATATGAAATGAGAAATGATCATGAAATGATAAATGATAGATGATGGGACTTTAGATGAAATGATAATGACTAAAGGATCCAAAATGATATGCAAATGAATGGTAAATGATAGGTGATGGGACTTTAGATGAAATGATAATGAAGATGAAATAATAATGAAAGGATAGGTGATAATGAATCAAATGTCTGAATGTCCTCCACAAATAGTCCAAAGAGACATGACAGTCGTTGATATATTTAACCTTTCAAAAACTCCAATGTAAATCTCGTATGCAGACATATGTACACTAATCTAAAATGAAATGCAACTACATGAAGCAAACCAGTCGTTGAGCCTTTTGATAGCTTTCTTGGATCATCATAGAGCGTTAAAATGTTGGAAGTGTGTACATGCATCAAAGGGTAAATCAGCACCAATGATGACCTGAGTACAACTTTTATGATTTTTAATATAGCGAGCGAACACAAGCATCGAGGTATAATTGAACCGAGATGACCTGAACATTTCTCACATAATCAGACAAAGACTAACCACCTTCTAATGCAAATGTGGAACTTTCATCAATGATATTGTTTCAGAAATCATATCTCGTGATATATTTGCGATAGATGGATAGTTAACCTCAAGACAGCAGACAAAGAAAAATCATCCTCTTTCCTCGCCATTCTAGTTTTAGTACATCATCGAGTGTGCTCCAGAGAGATGATATCAAAAATTACCCAACCATTTTTCAAAATGAAAAATTGTTATTCCAAACATTATTCAGATTTTAGATCATCCAGATATGAGTCATGATATGGTACCTGCTGAAAACTGTTGTAATACAGATCAATGATTGGATAGTTGTTCATATGATTTGATTGGGTTGTTCACCTGATTGGATTTGGTGTCATTGTCTAGTTGTCTTGATAAAAACCTGAAAGTTGATTCCCCTTAGTATGTCAACGTTTGCCCCCAGTATTGACACAACTTGTCGAAATGAAAATGTACAATAATCAAGCCATGGTAAGACTTTATCGCTCAAGGAAAATGATGATAGCATGATGCTGGTACGGACCTAAGATGAGGGGAAGATGCATGGAAAGGAAGGCTGAAAAGCCAAGTGCAGAACATGAACTAATAGATGGAGAGCTACAAATAGTGTTTGTTTGCCAGATTTTCACTATTTGTTTTTATTGCATTTTTCTTGTCAATAGACTACCTGTTTGTCAGGTTTTCACCCTTTGACTTTTTTTTTATTTTCTTTTTTAGGACTTTTTCTGCTATTTTTGAATTTTTTTAGGACTTTTTCTACTGTTTTTGAATTTTTTTTAGGACTTTTTCTAGTGTTTTTGAATTTTTTCAAGACTTTTTCTACTGTTTTTGAATTTTTTCAGGACTTTTTCTGGATGATGATAGCTGACTTAAACATAATATTTCTTGAGATGCATGTTGTTGATGGGTTCGTCAAACAGGTCCCCTTCTAGTGTTGATAGTTTGTAGGCTCCTGAACCATAGACTGCAATAACCACGTAAGGACCTAGCCAATTTGGTTCAAACTTTCCTTTCTTTTCTCTATCTTGCTGATTGTGTGGGTTCTCTTTCAGAACAAGATCACCCACCTAAAAGGTATGTGGCTTTACTTTGTGGTTGTAGCTACGAGACATCATCTATTGATATGCTTTCAAATGGTCAGCTGCTCTTTGTCTCTTTTCATCTAGGAGTTCTAGTTCTTGGAGTCGGGAAACTCTGTATTCATCATCCGTTGTGAGGTCCTTTAGTGATACTCTGAGTGATGGGATTTCAACTTCTAGCGGTAAGATGGCTTCTGCTCCATAGACAAGAGCAAATGGTGTTGCTCCTGTTGGTGTTCAAACATTGGTCCTGTAGGCCCATAAGGCGGGATTGAGTTGAACATGCCAATCTTTCCCTGAATCATTCACAGTCTTCTTCAGAATTTTTAGTATTATTTTATTTGAGGCTTCTGCTTGACCATTCCCTTGTGGATAGTAGGGTGTAGAATATCTGTGTTGAATGTGAAATTTCTCACAAAGTTCATCAACATCCTAATTCTTGAAAAGTCGTCCATTATCAGTAATAATGGAGTTAGGAATGCCATACCGGAAAATAATATAGTTTAGTATGAATGATGATATTTGTTTGCCAGTAACTTTAGTGAGAGGGACTACCTCAATCCACTTAGTAAAATATTTTGTAGCTGTGATGATGAATTTATGCCCGTTTGATGAGGAAGGATGAACCTTGCCTACCAGATCTAACCCCCATTGAGAGAATGGCCAAGTTGGTGTAAATGGCTGAAGTTCTTGTGCAGGAGCATGAATGAGATTCCCATGAATTTGACATTTTGAGCATGTTTTCACAAAAGTGAATGATTCTCTCTCCATTGTAGGCCAGTAGTAACCCATTCTAATCAATTTCTTGGATAAGGTTAGTCCACTTGAATGAGTACCACAAATACCACCATGAACTTCTTGTAAAGCTTTGTAAGATTCGTTACGTTTGAGACATCGAAGTAGAGTACTATCAAGACCACATCGATAAAGGGTGTCAGCAATAAGAGTGTAGCGAGAGGATTGGCGGATAAAATTTCACTTTTGGTTATGGGATAAATCAGGTGGTAATATGTCGTCTTTTAGGTAGGCATAAATCTTGCCATACCAAGGTGAATCGGATCCTACCAAGTGGTAAATGATTTGGCTTTCAGGTGTGTCATAGGCTGGTGTAAATGATTGTTCCACCAGAAATTCATAGCGAGTCTGAGTTTCTGGGAGTTGTAATAGTGATGCGATCATAGCCATGGCGTCAGCTACTTTGTTATCAAGCCTTGGAATTTGTGTGAATTTGATGTCCACAAAGTACTTCTTGAAGTCATCGACCATCTTTTTATATGGCAACAGTTTATCATCTTTGGTCTGATATTCGTCATTGATCTAATAAATGACCAACTGTGAGTCATCATACACTTGTAATTTTGTAATCATCCATTCTAATGCAATCTTTAGTCCAGTGATTAAGGCTTCATATTCGGCTATATTGTTGGTACATGGAAACATTAACCTGTATGACCGAGAAATGGTATTACCTTGAGGGGTGACAAAGAGTATACCTGCCCCTGATCCATGCTGGGTGAAAGAACCATCAAAATATAAAGACCATGTTTGTTTTGATTCGGCATTGAAGACATCAGCATCTGGGAATTCAATGTGCATGGGATGCTTTGCATGTAATGGTGCTTCGGCTAGTTGGTCAACAATAACTTGTCCTTTGATTTCCTTACGATCAAT
>VDFB02291424.1:0-19648 GCA_007258455.2 Sequoia sempervirens
GGTGCATTTCGTTGGCCATACCATCTTCTAAACAGTTCTAAACCCGTCATTGGTACCCTAGCATCTGCAATGTTGTAGGTTCTATATCTCAACCCTTCACCTAAGGTTGTCCCTCTCATCAAAACCAAACCCCTCTTCTTGTCGTTTGTTGACAGGGGAAATAGGTCAAGGAAATCATCATACAGATTCCTCTGCATGTAGTCAATATGGCCAGAATGTTGTTTTGTTGGTGCCATTTTAAACAACTAGGGCTTCTCAGAAAATCAAATTGTGAACAAACTAGTGCTACTCAAAATGAAAACACAGTAGAATTTGTAATTTCCCACAATTCAAGAGAAATAATAACCCTAAAATATTAATTCAAAAAAACCCTGATCAACACAGCAAAGCTTTTCGCAAGAAACACATTCGGACAGAACAGTGATGAAGAAAATAACTCACAGAAATTCGCGTTCTGCAGAAAATCAAACTCTTGCCAAAATTGCTTTTGAAAGCTCTATCTCTGGCTCTAGACTGCTTCGAAGATGCTTGAATGCCTTAGTGGTGAAAGTAGTCTTCAATTAAACACTTGAACTTTATGAATATTTTTGATAGACGTCTCATCCGCCATTAAAGCCTACTTGCATACAACGCCAACGCCTTCAATTGTATTTGACACAGATTTAAATCTCCGCCGCCGATCTCTTGTTTCAGTCAAATCATTGAACGGTCCTCCTTAAAAATGCTGACAATGCCTTCCACATCCTCCCCAGGGCCCACCATTATATGCAGCGCCGGGAAGATACACGTGCTGCTCGCCCGCAATATCGCGATTGCTCAAGTTGGGATTACGCGATAGCGGGCAACCATTGATCTCTTCATCGGTGACCACAATCAAGTAAAACAAGGGACAGTCTTAAGGCCTATTCACTGAGCAGCTTTTTCATCAAGATTAAAACATTGTTGTTGATTATAAATACGTGCACCACTTAGGTGATTTAGTAACCCACTTGATAACACACTAAAGTTCGATGCATTTATTAAATTATTTTATTTGCTTTTTGAACATCAGCAACTTGGGACATGTGGCGATCGCCCGTGATATCGCGATGGCTCAAGTTGGGATGGCAATATGGCGGGGAGCGGTCAGGATGTATTTGCGAGGAGATCAACAGCCATCAAATAACCCCTGCAAAACATTAAACATTACTTAGGAGGAAAAACCTGAGGAAGGGGATGCGGCTTAGGGCAATGACGGTCGATGACATAAGGTTGTTTTAAAAACATAAGGCACAAACCCAACTCAGACTTTGGTAAATAAAAGGAGGCCAACAATTAAATATTTATAATTTTATTAAAAGGGGCCAGGCCTTAGATGAGTTAATGAGACATAGGTTGTTTTCTTTTTTAAAAACCTTCTCTAAAAAGTAACGATAGAACAGACCCATACCAAAGACAGAAAACCAAGGGTTTATGAAAGCAAAGTAATAACTCCAGCCCTAGGCACCACTCGGATAAACAAGACCAACCAATAATAAAAGAAATCCCAGATGTAAATTTGAGGCTCCATCACAATTCACTGCCTTGTCTATGTTATTGCTTACTATTATGCTTTGGTAGATTTTTTCCAAGCATCCATAGCTTGTTCGAAAGCACCTGTTTGAGGTTTTACTTTTTAGCCATAGCATGGAGGCGTTGAACTGTTTGATAAAATGCTTTGGTAGACATGTATGAAAAATGTGGTAGAATAGAAAAGGGAGTGAACTATTTGAAAAAATGCTTCAAAAAATGTGGTCTCATGGTGATGGAATGCCATAACGAATGCCATGACAAGCAAATTGCTATGGATTGTCATGGCATTCCATCACCATGAGACCACATTTCTTTGAGGCATTTTTTGAAATAATTCACTACCTTGTCTATGCTATTGCTTACTATTATGCTTTGATAGATTTTTTCCAAGCATCCATAGCTTGTTTGAAAGCACCTGTTTTAGGCTTTTAGCCATAGCAGCAAGGCAATGAGCTGTTTGATAAAATGCTTTGGTAGACATGTATGAAAAATGCAGTAGCATAGACAAGGCAGTGAACAGCTTGAAAAAAATATCTCAAAGAAATGTAGTCTCATGGTGATGGAATCACCGCAGCAGATGCCATGACCACGAGAAAATTTCTATGGATTGTCATGGCGTTCCATCCTCAATAATTTGCATTTCTTTTAGGCATTTTTTCAAACAATTCACTGCCTTGTCTATGTTATTGCTTACTATTATGCTTTGGTAGATTTTTCCAAGCATCCATAGCTTGTTTGAAAGCACCTATTTGAGGTTTTTACTTTTTAGCCATAGCAGTATGAAAAATGTGGTAGCATAGAAGAGGTAGTGAACTATTTGAAAAATGCTTCAAAATGTGGTTTTTCGGGCATTTTTGAAGCAGATTCCTGCAATCTATCTGTGCTATTAATATGCTTTTGATAGATTTTATCCAAGCATCCATGGCTTGTTTGAAAGCACCTATTTTAGGCTTTTAGCCATAGCAGCAAGGCAGTGAACTGTTTGATAAAATGCTTTGGTAGACATGTATGAAAAATGTGGTAGCATAGACAACTGTCACCATCTGATATTTATGTAGTTGTAGTATGTTTGTGCAATGTAATCAGCGATATGAATATAACCAACAAAAATCTATTTTCTATAATTCATGGATTGAACTCTGTATTTTATATGCTCTCAATGTCTGTATGCTATGGAAATGCCATTAATTTTTTTTTTAAAAGTGGTATGCTATGTGTGATACTATCAACAATGTAATTATATACTGATTACTCTTTCTTTTTACATAATCTAACGTATTTCAAACTTTTCATAGGTTGCCCGACACATCGAAGGCAACAAAGGCAAGACTAGAAAAGCACGGGCAACACAAACTTGGCTCTGGTAGTTATATGAAATTAGCCATGAATTGTAAGTATCAATAAATGAAATATTGCATCCAAATTATAATAAATTGAAAACAATTTTGGTTTTATCACACCATAGAAGCAAAATTCATGATCTTCTGCAAAAATGTAGGGCTCTGAATTCAACAGAGTTCCCATAGAAGAGGACTTGAAGATTTCCTTCTAGCAAGGCTATGGAGCCGTGGCTAAACGCCTAAGAGTCTTGACTGGGCAAACACAATCTTCCATTACATCCGACACGCAGGTAAATAAACTCAATAAAGTTTATTAAAAATTGAATACTTGTGCAATCTATTCAATATTAATTTCCACCATAAAGTAATTACATGCCTATTTATTTTAAACATTCAAGCAATGATAATATACACTGCACATGACATTGGAATGCAGCCTAGTGAGGGCAAAGCAGAACGTGCAGATGAAGGTCGTGGTGTGCATCTCGGTACTTTAGAGCATGTAGAGCGTGATCAACATGTTGAGCATGATCAGGCTAGAGAAGATCAGGAATATGATGTGGCCCCATCAGGTGAGAGGGCCATCTCTAAAGTTCTTTTAAACATATTTAATTGCAATGGTGTATTAATTAATGTAACCTTTCGTGTTTCAACTTTAGAGCATGTAGACCATGATCAACGTGTTGAGCATGATCAGGCTAGAGAAGATCAGGAACATGATGTGGCCCCATCCGGTAAAGAGGACCACCCTCATGTTCTCTTAAACATATTTAATTTCAATTGGTGTATTAATTAATGTAACCTTTCGTGTTTCAACTGCAGATCAGGATTTAGAGGGTGTTCAACATGTTGAGCATGAATCTATAACAAAAGTTCAGGAACATGATGTGGACCCATCAGGTAAAGAGAACCACTCTAATGTTCTTTTAATTAATCAAATACTTGTAACAATAATAATAAAACATATTAGTTTAACATTTCTTTCTTATTGCAGCAGATCCCCCCTTGAAGCGGTGTCCATGTCATGAGCAGATGACTACGCGTACATTAAGATCACAAGCAGAGGGTAGAACAACTAAAGGGGGGATAGATATTGATTTAGAAAATGATACTCCACTTCAGCTTTATGTAGCTTTCAAAAAGAAACAAAAAAGTGATTGTAATCATATCATGACAACCATATTTTTGATAATATGTAAAAACTAAAAAGAATGATTATTATATGTTAATGAATGAATGTTATGTTATGTTATTAATGGATGCAATGAATGAATGTTATATGTTATTAATGGATGAATCAATGATTAATGTTATATGATTAGGTATGGGGAATTGAGAGTGATGTGAGGGGGGGGGGAAAATGAGCTTCCACCGTCACGTGGTTGGCCTTGTTAAGTAGAGAATATTAAACTATACTCAAAACAAAGAGAAGCTCAATAAGGTAATGCACTTTTCAATATAAGAAATGCATTGTTTCAAGCATCAAACCAATATGCAGTCTGTATGTATGATTAGTCGTCAGTCTCCGCAATGGTACATTTCCACGAATATATATATATATATTTTAAAATTTTGCTTCTTCGTCACAATTTCGATGATAACCACCGACGAATCAACAGAAAGACTCGATGAAGTTGCTATAGCTATGACGACGATTTCGTCGTAACTCCCTACCCATTTCATCGCCCTTCCGACGATATTTCGGCATTGCTACCACACTACTCCCCTTCCCATTTCATCGCACTTTCGATGAACTTTTATTGTTCTTCCGACGCTACTCCTTGCTAATTTCGTTGCAAAGTCGACAAACTTTTCACGTTGTTTCGACGCTGCTCCTTGCTAATTTCGTCGCACTTTCAACAAACTTTTGGTGCTCAGCCGACGCTACTCCTTGCTAATTTCGTCGTAAAGTGCATGAATTTTTGGTGTTGTTCCGACGCTACTACTTGCCTATTTCGTCACACATTCGACGAACTTTTGGTGTTCTTTCGACGCTACTACTTTAGTATTTCGTCGCTATTTCGATGAACGTTCTATGTTGTTTCCACGCTACTGCTTGCCCATTTCGTCGAACCGACGATGAACTTCTGGTGTAATTCATCGGTGGATAAACAAAGTTTTCATCGATATTCTGACAAAATCCTGAGGTATTTCACGATCCTGCCAACCGACGATTCTTCACCGTTATTTCGACGTTTAATTTGTCGTCGGCCTTGCGACAAAAAAATAGCGACAGAAAGATTTTCTCCATTGCGTCGCTCTTCCGACAGAGATTTGTCAAACGACCGACGAACGCCCATCGAAAAATGGTGTCAAATCCAATAGTGCAAAACAAGAGTCTCCCACTCTTGATATTCTTGCACAAGAGCAAGCAGCAGTCAAGATTCTTGATTCTTACAATGATTGTGCATCATCAACATTGTTTGAAACAACACCAACATATTTTGAAGTAGTATCGACATATAACGATGTCATAAAATCAGAGCAAACAGTTCATATTCCTGAACAACAGGAACCCATAGTAATATCATATGTTCATGAAAAGCCATATTCAGTGGCTATGGATCAAAGGATACATTATCAGGGAAAAGGATGAGGTATTATCCATACCTTCACAACGTGGGTGGAAATATTTTCTATAAAAAACATTGAAATATATGGCACAAAGGATCCTTATGATGAAAGTACTATCAACACTACAAATAGTCATATCATGAATCATCATCCACCCATCATCTCATACTCAAATTGGGACCAACATAAAAAGAAAGATTCCTATCAAAGCAAGGAGAAAATCATCAAAGAAAATGAAGTAGTAAAGCAAATGGGACATGTCAAGTACAAATGGATACCAAAGAAAAATAAAGAAAATCATCCCTCCAAAACCCCATCAGTCAAAGAAACTATGGGGAAAAATCAAAAGAGGAAAGGTATCCATCAAAATCGCCCTCAAATACAAAAGCAAGCTTCTCAAGCAAGGGACAAATTATATCTAGTGGTTGGTCCTAATTCCACAAAAACCTTTGTTCCCACCCATCCTTTCTCATCTTCCCAAGTTTGGAAAGTAAAAGGTTCTAGACCATCGACCAATCCATCTCATATTTCTTCATGCATGACACTATACACTCCATTCACAATATCCATTTCTCACATTGACCGTTTGTTGGAAGCTACCCTTCATCATAAGGATTCTGAAGGCACTTTATTGTGATGTGCACACATAGACAAGGTTAATTCTAGTATCGATAAGGCAGATCAAAGTTCTTCAAAGTTGCATTCAAGTGCTCATATCTTAGCAAAGTAACTTATTCAAGCAGGATATCGTTGGAACATTATGATAGTGGCCTCTACATTAGTACCACAAGGTGGTTCAACATGAAGGTAAAATTTTCAAAAAAAATTAAAAAATCAAGAAAATAGTAAAAGATAAAAATTGTCCTCCAGTGAAAACCACTACGGTGGTGCTTTGGGAAAGTACTATGATGAAAACCTGGAAAACAGGATTCATAAGTAGAATTGAGTGTCTATATAATCCTTTTTAGATAGAAGTATCCCATCCTTGTCATGAAAAATCCAATGTTCCCTCCATCCCTCCAATCTAGATTTATCTAGATATTCTCATTTATCTTGATCTTGACAAAGATTCGATGTATACTTCAACTCTACTCATGGAAAACTCTTGATAGGCTCTTTACCTTTTTATCTCATGAAGTCCCATAGCCTATATCTAGCATGATAAAACTTTGTTGAACTCTTTGCATATACATTACCTATCTTGGTTTGTTCATTGATATGTGAAATATTGCTAGACATTGGGGGCAAGTTATTGCACTCGTATTTTCAAATAACTCTTGATCCATGTATTATATCTCATAATGTGACATCGACATCATGGTCTAGGTATTATTTACCTCAAAATCCATACACTTGCAAAATCATCAAAATCCAAAAACACTTGCAAAATCATCAAAATCCAAAATCATCCAAATCTTGTACAACCAAAAATCCAAAAACATTCAAAATCCTATACAACTAAAATTCAAAAACATTCAAAATTTGTAAAGTCAAAATCCCAAAACATCTAAAATACATCAAAATCCCTAAAAAGGTCAAAACATCAAAAATTCAAAAATAGTACCATGTCAAACTACGAGTCACTGAGTTTGAACATTGGCAAGGCCATCATTGATATGCCCTTGAGACACACTAGGTTAGTCCTTTAGGAGTTCGTCGTAATAAACTAAAAATCCATCAAGTGTTCATATCTCATTATCAATAAGTCAAGTCAGTCCAACTACGTGGTCTATGTGTGTATAACATAGGAAAGACTCATTTTTTATAAGCCCCCGAGGCCCCTAGGATAGTCTTTTAGGTTAGGTTCTTGGTCAGAAAACTTAAAAAACCTTAAAACATTCGCAAAACTCAAAAAATACAAAATTATTTCAAAATCTTGAAAAATCCCAAAACATTTGAAAATTGAAAATCCCTAAACATTAGAAAATTAAAAAAACCTTAAACAACCTCAAATAATCAAAAACCAAAACATTCAAAAAGACCAAAAATAGCCTCAAAACATTTTCAAAACACCAAAAACATTGAAATATTCGAAAAACCCAAAAGCATCCATCACATTTCACTTTCACCTACAACAAACCTTCATCCATAATAAATCAATCATCACACTCACCCTTTGATAACACAAATGGAAAAAAAGTACAACGATCAACAAAAGTGGAACCTTTAAATGCAAAAAATCAAACTATGAGATTTGCTAACTAGCCTACCCAGGAATCTAATGACTAAAGGAAAGAAAAACTATAAATATGAGGAGGAATAAATTGTATTCCTCTCAAGAATGTAAAACTATATTCAGCTTGATAATTGAGATTACAAAGGAAATGTCTTAGTTATATAGGCCAAGGGGAGAGATAGATGCAACTAGATTATGACAAGTGTTAGCATCCTATGAGATGTGACAACTCATGTCATTAAAGGCTCAACCACCTTATCCCTATGTAAAGTTAAGCTAGTGTGAAGAAGACTTTAGTGGAGAACTAGCTAAGAATGAACTAGTTAGATAAAGTACCCCTTTCACACTAACACCCCCCCTTAAGTGCAACTTAGGGAGAAGTATACAATGCAAAGATGAAAATATGGGTCTCGACTACTAGGCCTGATGAGGTACCCATGTACGTAATAACCTCTCAATGATAAAGAAGGAGAAAACCCAGTGGGAAAAAGCTCCTACCCATGAGAGGGTGAATGAAGAAGGTCTAAGTGATCCCCCCAGAAGAGATGTGTCGCACCCCAAAGAGAGACTGAAGATGAACATATTTTCCTCAATGAAGGGTTTGGTGAATATATTTGCAACTTGATATGTTGTAGGACAGTATCGCAAATCAATGACCTACTCCTGAATCAGATCTCAAAGAAAATGCATATGGATCTCGATGTGTTTGGTTCGTTGATGATGGGTCGGGTTCTTTGAGATCTGTATGGTGCTTTGGTTGTCACAATAGATGATTGATGGCTTCTGATAGGTGATACCAAGTTCAGTGAGGATATTTTGAAGCCAAATAGCCTTAGTTGTGGCATTGATATCCCCTTGATACTTAGTCTCAGTTGAAGAAAGAGCAATGGCATACTACTTCTTGGTCTACCAATAAATGGGGCTACAACCATAGTGAAAACTATAGCCAGATGTGGACTTGTGATCACCATCCCAATCAGAATTTTTGTATCCAAGTAAGTCTGAACTTGTTCCTACTACATAGTGAATCTCATGTCGATGAGTTCCCTGGATATAGTGCAAGATGCGTTTGGAAACTTTCTAATGAAGCTCACATGGTTCTGTCATGAAGTGTGAAACAATGCCAACTATAAAGGAAATGTCGAGGCAAGTATGAGTCAAGTAGATGAGGCTACCAACAAGTTGACAATACAAAGTAGCATCAACTAGTGGTGTGGAACATTTGGCCTCAAGCTTAACTCTAGATAGAAATGGAGTCAGGGTAGGCTTCCAATCAGCCATATGAAAACATGACAAAAGATCAAGAGCATACTTGGGCTATGCAAGTGAGATCCTAGAAGATGACTGAGTGATCTCGATCTTGATAAAACAGTGCAAGAGACCTAATTCAGTCATGGAAAATCTGCCATGCAAAGCATTCTTCATAGTTGTGATGATGGATGAAGTGCTCCCAGTGACAATCAATTCATCAACATAGAGAGCCAAGAAGAGAAGAGCATCCTCTTGCCACAAGATGTAGACATTCGGATTTGAGTGGCATTTGGAGAACCAATGGAAAGAAGAAAGGAGTCCATTTTGGCATACTAAGCTTGTGGAGCTTGTTTGAGGCCATAGAGAGACTTCCTAAGTTTGCAAACTAATGAAGAATATTGAACGAATCCTTGTGGCTGCTCCATGTAAATTTCATGTAGATCTTCATGAAGAAATGCACTCTTCGCATCCATTTGATGTACAACCCAACCATGAGTTGCAAAAATAGCAAGTAGAAAGCGAATGGAGTTCATTTTAGCAACAGGGGAAAAGGTCTCATTATAGTCAATACCTAGTACTTGAGAGAAACCTTTGGCCACAAGTTGTGCTTTATACTTATCACTTGAGCCATCCGCTACAAATTTGGTTTGATAAATCCACTTACACCAAACCAGTTTTCTTCCCTTATGAAGTGGAACAAGATTTCATGTTTCATTCTGCATTAAAGAGTTGTACTCTTCCTCCATTTGCAAAATCCCACTCAACAATACTAGAAGCTTCACAAAATGATTGTGGATCTAAAGCTGTGGTGATGTAGGAATGTGGAATATCATGATGTTGTGATTGAGTCCTCTATGAACTTGAAGGATCCCCAACAAGAGTGCCTACAGACTCAAGTTTTTGACAAGCCCAACAAGGCATGGTAGGGGATGGAGGAGGAGATTCCAAACTCTCTGAAGAGGAAGATGAAATCTTGTGGTCAACTCAATGACTAGAGGAAGCTTGAGGAAAATCATTGATGTCAGAATCCTCTAAATCCACTATGGAGGAAGGAAGAGTAGAGGATGAGCTACAAGAGCTTTCCTCAAAATGCACACTATGCTCAATGAAGAGCTCATGTGTTTTAAGATCCATTAGCCGATATCCTTTGACACCATCAAGGAAACCAACAAAGATATAAGCTCGACTCTGAGGTTCCAAGGCCTTGTGCTTCTCTGAAGGAATATGTGCCCATGTTGGGGAGCCAAAAACTCTAAAGAGCCCCACAACAGGTTTCCTACCACACCAAGCTTCAAAGGGAGTGATGCCCTTTAAAGCCTTATGTGGAACTTTGTTCTAGATGTGAGCAGCACAGTTGATAGCTTATGTCCAATGTGTAGGTGCAAGGGAGAAAGCATGGATCATGTAGACAACCATCTCTTTCAGGGACCTATTTTTCCTCTCAGCTACACCATTTTGTTGTGGTGTGTAGGCAACAATATGTTGAAGATCAATACCTTCAAGAGTACAGAATTGTTCAAATCGATGGTTCACATATTCTTTTACATCATCAATGTAGAGAATTTTGACACTTTCTAGATTGTTTCCCAGCATGAGCCTTAAACTCTTGAAATCTATCAAAGACATCTCCTTTGTTTTGAAGAAAGAAGACCCATGTGTATCTAGAATAGTTGTCAATGAAGGTGAGCAAATAACGAGCCTTACTGAAGGATAAGGATGGAAAAGGACCCGTCAAGTCACTATGAACCAATTCAAGGACTTTTAAAGCCCTCCAAGCCTTCCCTTTGTCAAACTTGTCTTTAGGATGTTTTCCCAAGGCACAACCCAAACATACACCATCAGAAAAATTGATTTGAGCTAGACCCGTGACCATATTCTATTTGCTAAGTTATTGAAGATAGTGGTAGTTGAGATGGCCAAACTGCTCATGCCATAGTTTTCTCACAACATTTGAATGGGTGAGCAATGCAATGGAATGTGAATCAGGTACAAAATGAGAGAAATATTACAGGCGAGACTCATGATTGGCCATACCAACTGCAAGGAGTGCATTATCTTCAAGATTCCCGATGCTAATAGAATCTAGAGTGAATTCAACTTTTCTACCATTCTGAGTGATTTGGTAGATGGAGAGAAGGTTGGCTGATAGATTAGGCACGCAGAGGACATCCTCAAATGTACCATTGCCAGTATCAATTGAACCCTTCCCAATTACATCCACTGGAGAATCATCCCTAATGAAAATGTGGGGCACAGAACAAGGCTCCGACAAAGAAAACTATTCTTTACTAGAACCCATGTGATGTGATGCAACCGAGTCAAGAATCCACTCTTTTGAAGAATCAGTAATAGCAACAAGTGCATGTGCTTTCCCTTTACCTGATTTGGAAGGAGTAGAGGATTGTTGAGTAATAGAAGAAGGAAAATTAATGTTATTCCTTTTAAGAAGATGCTTTAACTCATCAATCTACTTCTTCTGACAAGAGTATTCCTCATGACCAGGTTTCTTGCAATAGCTACAAGTTGGCATTTCCTTCTTTTGAAAATTCCCCTTGGAAGAGGAGTTGGAGTAAAATTTTGTTGTAGAAGATGATTGTGTTTGATCTCTTTGTGACTTCTTCTTGAACTGCTTTTGTTTGTTGTTAGGTTTCCTTGATTCTTTCTGACCCTTTGGTTGACTAGCCATCAAAGCTTGTGAGTGTGAAGGCTTGAGAAGACCCATTGACAGAAGCTTACCTTGTTCTTGCATCAACAATTTAGAAAATGAAGCAAAAGAAGGTGTAGTGAATGTAGATCCCATTGTCAATCGATGAGTATGAAAGCTAAAAAAAAATTTGCAGATTCAGGTCCAAGTTTGTTTAGAGTGTTATAGACAAGTTGAATGTATTTCTTCTCCAAGCCACATGATTTACATTGTGCTCTAAGGTCATTGACCTCTGTTACATAATCCTGGATGTTATCAAAAGACTTTGGATCAAGACCCATTAGTTTGTTATCAATTTGATAACCACAAAATTTATTAGTTGTACCATAGAGAGTTTTTAATTTGTCCCATGCATCATGTGAATCTTTACATTCTTCAATTTGAAACATTATATCAAGAGAAACTAAACTCCTTAGACAACCAAGAGATTTTGTATGTTCAAACGTCTAGAGTAGTTTTTCCTTTTCATTTGTGGGTTTAGTTACCTTCTTTTCAACACAAGGTGTATACCCTATTTGCATTAAGACATTCCATGCATTTTGATGTCATGTGTTGTAGTTGTAGGGCATGAGCAATGAAAACTTAAATGTACCCATAGTGAAGGAAAAATACAACACAAAGTATGAGAGATGTACAAGTACAAAAAAAAAAAGAAACCCCCCCTTCTTTACTCAATCAAAGAACCCCCTAGAAAAAAATGATTTGGCACTTTATATTTAGTGCATTTACAGATTTCTAGATTTCAATGCTTTTACAAATCCTCAAAAAATGAGAATGTGCTAAAAGTATACATTTGGTACAATTTCATATAAAATAAACAACACCATGTGAAGTACACAAAAAATAATGCACTTCCAAAAAAAGAATCAACTTGATCTGAGGTCATATGCAAAATTTATGCAACTTTGAAGTTTGCAAAATGAGAATGGTGAGGAGTCCTCCCTGAGAATCAGCAATTCCTGAAAAATATGTGTACCAAAATTTGAAACCATCTTCACCAATGCATAGAGCATGAAAAATTAGCCCAAATAAAAAAAATTGCATTGAATTTGGAGCTCTAGAACCCGAGTTATGAGTGTTCAAAGTTGACCTTCAAAAGTCAATGCACTAACGAGAGGGGGTGAAAACTCTTCAAAAAGAATCTACTAAATTTAGTGAAATTGTTGCCAAAGTTAGCGGTCCGCCAAATATAGAGGTCCTCTAGCTAGTTTAGAACTCCACCAAATGTAGCACTTTGCTAGATAAAGTTAGCAATCCACCAGTTTAGCTATCTGCTAAATTCGCCTCCAAATTTTATGACTTTGAGATTTTTATATTTTTTTAATTAAAAAATATTAAAAAATTAATTAAAAATGTCGAGAAAAAAGTGGTGGATTTTAGTGGGTGGCTGGGTAGGCGCCACTCCACCCCCCATAAGCCGTTTGGAGTGGTTGGGTGGCAAGTGACAAGGGAAGTTGGTTGAGCTAGCATCACAATTTGCATGCGATAAAGGGGAACTTTCTAGACAGTGTTATCTTCATCATTACCCACCGGCATAGAGAGGTGTGTTATGTCCTTTCCAGGGCATTCACCAACTAACATATGCTTAAAGCCAAGCACGTAGCTCAAGCTCTCGTTATGGTCGGTGGTGACCTTTCATTCCCTTAGTCGTGTGGAGGTCTAGCCTTCGATTCCTTCCTGCATTGTTTTCATTTGGCAATGAGCATAATCATATTGTTGGTATCAGCGAAGGAGCTGGAGATGGGTGGCATGGATACACCAATGCAATTGAAGAGCTCTTGAAGTGAAAAATGGCTTTTGAAGGCCAAGTTACATCCCTTCGTCTGCAATGCATTATTTGACACCCAAACTACCTTACCTTCCCAACAATTAAATGCATTGTTGGGAAAGGTTTCATGGCAAACGCAGAAGGGTATCGGTTGGACTCCAACATTTATTCTCGGGTGTTGGTAGGCTTGCTCGATATTGGGGTCTCCAAAGCGGATTCGAGGGTGATAATGAAGCGGTTCTTTCGCAAGGATATGCTGGTGGGTTTGAATAGGGCTTTGGCCGCAACTCAGTTGGGAAAAGGCATTCCTCGTCCACGTGATTTGGATCTTTTGGGCAACCCAGAGGCATTGGTAAAGTTTTTTCCTTTCTTGTTGGATGTGAATGGTTTGGAACTTGTAGAGCATAGATGCCTGGCTATTGCAAGGGCAAATTTCCTGAAAAAGAAATTTCGTTTGGTCCCAGTTGTAGACTCGGCATGGAAAAGGGAATTTTGTGTCTTTTCCCAGTAGAATGTTTGGTGAATGGGGTATGGGTGGTGGGTTTTGTTTTTGGTTCAAAGCATAAACGTGTTTTGTGTCTGTTTGTCCAAAACTTAGCTTCTGTATGGTAAAGGTCACTATATATTTTGGGTAGTGTTGTCTATGGTTTTTAGTGTTGTCTATGGTTTTTCAACATGAAGGTAGTAAGGTTGTTTTGTGTTGGTAGCGTCTAATGGGTTTGTGAGATTTTGGCAATTTTGGGATAGAAATGTTGTGGATGTATAGAATATTCGTAGGCTGCCCAGGTTGGGCTCGAACATTGTAATAACTTTTTTCTCAAATCAATACAATCTATCTTGCTTACTGATTAAAAAAAAGTGGTAGATTTTAAATTTTTTTATATTTTTTAATTAAAAAATATTAAAAAACTGTTGGCACATTTAAACAGGTTAGTTGAAAAAAATCGGTTTTAATTAAAAAACCATTAGTGGATGTCAAGCTGCATATATTTTAATATTGAAATATATTAAAAAATTAATAAAAACATTGGCAGCATTATTGACGGATGGAGATTTTTTTAAAAAGTCAATTTTTTTAACATTTAAGAAATATTAAAAAAATAATAAAAACTTTAGAAAAAGAATTGTATGGCCTGAAGGCTGAGGGCACGCAACATAGGCATTGCATGCGATGTGCGTGTACACCCACAAACATAGTGCCCTAAAAGAGTATTGACAAATACCTGTGTGAGAATTTAAAAAATTATGAATTTTTTTTTAAAATTAGAATATATTTGTAGAAATATATATTTTTCAAAATATATTTTTTTTCAATTTTTAAATAAAAATATTTTTTTCAATTTATTTAAAAAAATCAAAAGATTATTATTTTTTTAAACAAAAATAAAATATTGTTATTTTAAAATAAAAATTAAAACAAAATAGTATGTTTCTATTTTAAATCAAAGAGAAATATTTTTATTTTAAAACAAAAATAAAATATTTTTATTTTAAAACAAAAATAAATATTTTTATTTTAAAATAAAAAATATTACTTATTTGTTCATGGGGGAAAAATGGCTCCGTGGACAATTTTTTTTGCCTTACCTAGCAACTTTGTCCAAAATTAACGTTTTGATAATCACTTTTATGGTTTTTGGGTCTTTTGAGCACGATGGCAGGGTCAAATTTGACCCAAAATGCTCTAAAATGATGGCTCCTAGCTAGATTTGGCAATGAACCTCCCGCTTCAAATTCTTGCAGATCTAGCCTCCGATGTCCGTTTTTGGTGAAATAAAGGGAAAATCTAAATGTCTCGGTTGTGTTGGATGGTGAGCTCAGAATATCTCCAAAAAGCTTAAGAAGACCTGTAACTAACAAGTCAATGCATGAACCCCCCAGAAATTGATGTTTTCTTCACACTTTTCTGATTCTCCAAATCATTTGATGATGCAAGAGAAGAGCATACTCGGTGCTATGAAAAAAAAATCTACACTCTCAGATTTCCTAAAGGAATGCTAACCCACAACTCAAATTTGGCTCTGATACCATGTGAGATTTGCTAACTAGCCTACCCAGGAATCTAATGACTAAAAGAAAGTAAAACCAGAAATATGAGGAATAAATTGTATTCCTCTTAAGAATGCAAAACTATAGTCAACTTGAGAATTGAGATTACAAAGGAAATGCCTTGGTTATATAGGCCAAGGGGAGAGATAGATGCAACCAGATTATGACAAGTGTTGACATCCTATAAGGTGTGACAACTCATGTCATTAAAGGATCAACCACCTTATCCCTATGTAAAGTTAAGCTAGTGCGAAGAGGACTTTAGTGGAGAACTAGCTAAGAATGAACTAGTTAGATAAAGTACCCCTTTCACACTAACACAAACTTTTGATCATCATCAAACATGTCAGTCAAACCTTATATCAACAGCCTTTCAAACAACCTATCAACCTACCAATAGTTGATAACACGTTCTAGGATGCATCCTTCCTACAATGGATATTATCATTGGCAATCACTTTGGATATTTATTTTCAACACATTACACCTTTGACAAGAGATATAGATAACATTGATTGTTTATTTTGATCTTGTCTTGTGATTTATCTTGTTGACCCATTCTAAGGACCTCTCGATGATGTCTATCAAAACAATTTAAAGAGAAAGGAATGGGGCATTGATCATTATCTTTCATTTGATGTGCTTGTGGGTATTCTTGTAAAATAATCTTGGTGCATACTCGCTTAGTTGTGTGTAGGGAGGTGTTGTCATGAAAGATTGTGCCCTTGATGCTAAGTGTGAAACTCAACAATCTTGTGCAGCATGGGATCAAACTTAGGTTGTGGGTGACCTGTTGTGAGAATGAACCTCCAGATTATGGGTTGGTTCACCTTTAGATCTCCTAGAAACTAATAAATTTTGTTGGAAAAGGGAAAAATGATAGCTAATGAAAGGAAAAGCTAATTCTAGGAGGTGATGCACCATTAATGGACGAGAGTTTAAACTGTTGCACTAACTCACAATTTGCTTCAATAGAGAGGTTAACCTATTCACAACTTGATTCAGGACATGAAGTACATGAATATTTCATATGGAGGAAGTTGACCCTAGCGTTTGTATGAAGGAAAACAAAGTTTCACAACTACAAACTATTGAAAAACATCTGGACACAACATATAACTTGCACTAATTATGAAATAACTTGTTCAATCATTGCAAAGATGGACAAGAATCAAAGAATTTAGTTGATTAAATCATAGTAATTGCTTTACAATCATACAATAACAATGAGAACTAAGAATAAGACTAGAAGGAACCGTTGTACTTTATTGAATCATAAAGGAATTTTGTACAAAGAGCATTGAGAAATGCTTTCAAACAACTAAAATTGAGTTACAATACCATATCTTGCTTGTATGCAACAAGAAAGAAGAAAAGAACCTCCAGAATCAGGTCTAGGCCTTTGAATATAAAGAGAAAAATAGAGAAAGAAGGTTGGAGGGTGATCCTCAGTAAAGTGGAAGAGTCTCCTTGTTGAACTCCTTGTCCCTGTCTTGTTGAAGAAGTTGATCTCCTTGATTTGTGCATGTGAAAGATGCTTCTTTGGTCGTGTAAGCTTGAAAATCATGCAAAAAAGGCCTCAAAACTGGAGCAAACTAAGTGATTAAGTGTCCAAAACTCCCCTTGAGTGATGGTCAACCCATGTGAGACCTCAAAATTGAACTTGAACTATCAAAACTCCTTCATTTTGGGCTCCTAACTGACTGTATCAAGTAAATCCTTTGATTCTTGTCCATCTTTGCAATAATTGAACAAGTTATTTCATGATTAGTCCAAGTTATATGTTGTGTTCAGATGCTTTTTAGTAGTTTGTAGTTGTGAAACTTTGTTTTCCTTTATACAAACACTAGGGTCAGCTACCTCCATATGAAATATTCATGTACTTCATGTCTTGAATCAAGTTGTGAATAGGTTAAGCTCTTTGTTGAAGAAAATTGTGAGCTAGTGCATCAATTTAAACTCACATCTATTAATGGTGCATCACCTCCTAGAATTAGCTTTTCCTTTCATCAGCTATCCTTCTTCCCTTTTCCAACAAAATTTATTAGTTTCTAGGAGATCTAAAGGGGAACCAACCCCTAATCTGGAGGTTCATTCTCACAGCAGGTCACCCACAACCTAATTTTGATTCCATGTTGCACAGGATTACTGAGTTTCACACTTAGCATCAAGGGTGCAATCCTTCATGACAACAGTAGGTTGTTCAGATTAGACTATTGACTATTGTGTATGCTTTGGTTTGATGTATTCTAAACTTCTAAACTACATTCCAATGAGGTTTTTGTATGTCAAGGTGTGAACAAGAACTATCCTATCTGTTTGCAGAGTCAAAGTCCATATCACTGGATACGTCACCTGGTTTCAATACCATGATGCATCGTGTCTATGTGTTACATAAAAAATAAGGAATGGCGAAAAGTTCCAATCCCAAAATATGAGAAAATCATCCATCTCATCACCATATCTAATAAAGTCTCAATGCATCATGGACTTGTTGGACTTCTGAATCAATCTCAAAATCAATGGTCAAATCAATTATTCTTATTCTTCTATCTTTATTAACATTTCTATCCAAGTATCAAATTTGTGTGATATGTCAAAATGCACATGAGACTACCCCTGGTTGATGATTGTCTATACATCATCAAATCTGTTTACATCAGACATCTACGCTTTCTAGTCCTCTTTGAGTCGAACTGATTCTGAACCTATATTTTAATTTTGTCAAGAAATCAACCAAAATTCAAAATTTCTGCCTGATTTCTCGAGGGGGAAGGGAACCAGCTTATTCCTTCTACTGGGGCAACAGTGGGGCATCCAAAAATTAGAATTTTATTTTATTTTTTCATTTGAGCAACAGTTTAATCTGAAAAAGTGTCAATCTTTGAACCAACGTAACAGGTACCTCGCTTTAAAGAGGGGAAAAGTGTACACTTAAAAATGTCCTAAATGATATCATGCACTTGAATTTGATATACTAACACCATTTCATCCTAAAACCCATCCTCTTTTCGCTTAATTGATTAAATTAGCTTGGTTATTTAATTAATTGCCTCATTTTCACCTATTAATCTAATTGACCTAATTGGGTTAATTCACCCCCTCTCACACTGACATTTCATCTAGTTTAATTAAATAATAAAAAATATTTAATTTTAACTTTGTCCTCTTATTTAATTAAATATCTTAAACTATTTAATTAAATATCATATTTGCATCCCCTTTTTATTAAATAAATCAATAATTTAATGAATATCCTCACATTCATCATCTTGCACATTCAAATTTAGTTTTAATTAACTAATTTGCTAATTTCTCTCTCATCCACTTGCATAGGGAATATATTTTCCTCCAAAAAAAGGTAATGATTATTCTAAACAAACTTTGAAACAACTTTTTAAAGTTGTTGCAAAATGTGTTTGTTTGCATGATTGTGAGCTCGTGATCTTTTCTTGATCCATGTGATCTTTGATTATCATCCATTGATGAGAATCATTGATCCATGTTTCATCCTCCTTTCATTTGTGACCATTGTTAGATCAAATGAATCTCTTCCATTGTTTTTTCATTTGATCTCCATTAAATCAATTATTTAATGAATCGCATATAATTCCCCTAATTTGCATAATTGAAACTTTGTTTTAATTATCAAATTACTAACTAAATCTAATTCTCCTACTTGCAAGAGAATATTCTTCCTTTGCACATTCCTCCAAAAAGAATATTCTCATAAAATATTTATTCCCCTTTGCACAATTTAATTTGGTTTTGATTAACTAAATATCTAATTTTCTTCACCCATGAGTATTTCAAATAATATTCTTTCTTCACTCATTTGAAAAAAAGAATATTCTTCTTTATAACAAACTTTCAACAAGACTTCTTGTGCAAGTTTTGAAAGTGTGTTTGTTTGGAAGAATATGAACCCTTGATTCTTTTCTTGATTCATGTGATCATTGATGAGAATACTTGATCCATGTTACATCTCACCTCCAATTATGATCGTTGATTAATCCTTTTGATCTTGACTATCAGTTTCATTTTTCCTATTCTATAAATAAAGCTTGCATCTATTAAATAGGGATCCATCTTTTAAGAGCAAACTTATGTTGTTAAAATCACTTTCACTTGCACTCATATTTAGCATCCTTTTAGCTTAATTTACTTGCATCATTAGCTTAAAACATTCATTAATGGCTTCCATGATAACATAGGTGCATACATTTAGCATATTT